>NW_018923313.1:43659-92243 GCF_002207925.1 Prunus avium
AAAAAATTAAAAACACAGAGTATAGCCGCGCGGCTGTACTAAATTTTGTTTTTCTTTTTTAATTTTAAAAAGGACCCTCCAACGATTAGACGCCACGTGTCACTATACTATTTTTGGAAAAAAAAAATCGCACTACGGACACACGGCTATACTATTCTAAAAGGTCTATCTATAGTATTTAATATACAAATTTAAAAAAAAAGAAAAGAGGACCCTCCAAGTTTCATGAGTTTGTACTTTATAGATATTAATTTGCTAGTTTCAACATATCCAAAGTAGATATTAAGAAGCCATTATATAATATTTCAGTATAACTTTTATAACATATATTATTCGTATTCAATAATATGTGAGAATTATTTGTATAATACGTGAACTTTGTGTGAATTACTGAAATTTTTGTAAAAAATATGTGTATTAAGCATTAGAAATACGTATGTACATGTACAATACGACTTAAAAAACAATAGACGTGTATAGAATACGAATGTATTATTGAAAAATACGTACGTACGTATATATATACAAAGGACTATAGCCACTCTTGGGATCTTGGGAAGTCTAATCAAGACACCCAATCGAAAACAAATTATTATTTCTTTTTGTTTTTGCACAGAAGAATTTAAATTAAAAAGGATAAGATATTAATTAAATTAAAGAAGTTGGCGAAAAAACAAAAGTAAAGAAACTAATTTTCTATTTCAAAAAAATTTTAAAAAAAATAACATAAACACTTCTCCCGACGAAATTTCGTCGGCATAGGTCTATGCCGGCAAATGTTTGTCGGATTAGGTTTCTCCCGACGAAAGAACCTCTGCCGACGAAATTTCGTCGGGAGAGGTCTTTTTAAAAAAAGTAAATATAAACTTAGGATGTTTAGGTTAATTAATTTTTTTAAATTTTGTGTTTAGTAATTAAATAACATATTTGACTGATTTAATTAGTTAAATTAGTAATTATATTTTAATTATAATTTATTTATTGAATAATTAGTATTGAATATTTTAATTAACTTCATGAATTATATTACTTAATAAATAGTAATTCAATTTTTCTTTTTCTTTTTTTCCTTTAATATTCACTGAGTGAATAATAACTAAAACATAATTACTAATCAAAGTAATGAAAAAAGAGAAATACATATTATGATACTTAAAGGCTTTGTAAAATAGTATAGCCGAGCGGCTACACTCTTTTTAAAAAACATTAAAAAAAACTCAGTATAGCCGCTCGGCTGTACGATTTTATATATAAAAAAAAAAGAGAACCCCAGTCATATGGTGCCACGTGTCAAGACAATTCTTCTTTTTTAAAAAAATTAAAAACACACAGTATAGCCGCGCGGCTGTACTAAATTTTGTTTTCTTTTTTAATTTTAAAAAGGACCCTCCAGCGATTAGACGCCACGTGTCACTATACTATTTTTGGAAAAAAAAATTCGTACTACAGACACACGGCTATACTATTCTAAAAGGTCTATCTATACTATTTAATATACAAATAAAAAAATAAAAAAAAAGAGGACCCTCCAAGTTTCATGAGTTTGTACTTTATAGATATTAATTTGCTAGTTTCAACATATCCAAAGTAGATATTAAGAAGCCATTATATAATATTTCAGTATAACTTTTATAACATATATTATTCGTATTCAATAATATGTGAGAATTATTTGTATAATACGTGAACTTTGTGTGAATTACTGAAATTTTTGTAAAATATATGTGTATTAAGCATTAGTACATGTACAATACGACTTAAAAAACAATATACGTGTATAGAATATGAATGTATTATTGAAAAATACGTACGTACATATATATACATACAAAAGACTATAGCCGCTCTTGGGCTCTAGGGAAGTTTAATTAAGACACCCAAACGAAAATAAATTAATTTTTGTTTTTGTTTTTGCATAGAAGAATTTAAATTAAAAAGGATAAGATATTAATTAAATTAAAGAAGTTGGCGAAAAAACAAAAGTAAAGAAACTAATTTTATATTTCAAAAAAATAACCTAAACAGTTCTCTCGACGAAATTTCGTCGGCGTAGGTCTATGCCGGCAAATGTTTGTCGGATTAGGTTTCTCCCGACAAAAGAATCTTTGCCGACGAAATTTTGTCGGAAGAGGTATTTTTAAAAAATATATATATAAACTTAGGATGTTTAGGTTAATTAATTTTTTAAAATTTTATTTTTAGTAATTAAATGATATATTTGACTGATTTAATTAGTTAAATTAGTAATTATATTTTAATTATTGTTTTTTTAGTGAATAATTAGTATCAAATATTTTAATGAACTTCATGCATTATATTACTCAATAAATAGTAATTCAATTTTTCTTTTTCTTTTTTTCCTTTAATATTCACTAAGTAAATAATAACTAAAATATAATTACTAATCACAGTTATTAAAAAGAGAAATACATATTATGCTGCTTAAAGGCTTTGTAAAATAGTATAGCCGAACGGCTATACGTTTTTAAAAAACATTAAAAAAACTGAGTATAGCCGTTCGGCTGTACTATTTTTATATATAAAAAAAGAGGACCCCAGTCATTAGGTGCCACGTGTCAAGACAATTCTACTTTTTTAAAAAAATTAAAAACACAGAGTATAGCCGCTCGGCTGGACTATGTTTATTTATTTTTTTTAGGACTCTCCAGCGATTAGACACCACGTGTGACTATACTATTTTTGAAAACAAAATCGTAGTATAGACGCACGGCTATACTATTCTAAAAGGTCTATCTATACTATTTAATATATAAATTAAAAAAGAAAAAAGGACCCTCCAAATTAAAAAAGAAAAAAGGACCCTCCAAGTTTCATTAGTTTGTACTTTATAGATATTAATTTGCTAGTTTCACACTCTCAACGACAGAATTTCGACTGACTTTCTCATTTAAACCCATAAACTCCCACGATCTTGTTGTCTGAAGTTGGAAGGTTCTGCTTGGAAAGACAGAGACTACTTCCTTCCTCTCTGCAATACACAGTTTATTATAAACATTATAAACTCTCAAACCAAACCATACTAATCCTTTTATTAATGGAATAAGAAAGTATCTCAGTGAGGTCACTTGCAAGTTTCTCTCTTTCCTGGTCAGTGAGTTTGGCAGCAAATCCTTTGAAACTCCTTTTGTAACTTCTTACCAATAAATTTTCAGGAGAACTGAGAGAGAGAGAGAGAGAGAGAGAGAGAGAGAGAGAGAGAGAGAGAGAGATTGTGACTAAAAGGCCCAAAATGTAAAATAAGCTTAAGGATCCAGATATGCTTACCTTCCCTGAACAACACTCTGTAGAATGTTAAGGTGGTGAGCCATAGGAGAGTACTCCCCATCAAGAAGAGACCCCAAGTACACAATATGAACCTGCATTGTAATTAGTAATCATCAAGTAAAAAAGAAGACTTGTTTTGCTACACAAATGACTCTTACCTTTCTATCCTTATCAGTGGCCTTGCATAAAAAGCTCATGGTGAGTATGAAAATGGAGAAAGCATTATAAACCAGAAAAGCTCCATACTTAGCCATTGTTCAAATTGTTCAATGCTCAAAAACTTCATGGCTGAAGTGCACTTTATATACTGGGACTAATTTAATGCATCCAGATTTTCTCACTCCTAAAAGGCAGTTGCAATCAGATTGGGATTTGCATTAAATTCAGACACCAGATAATTTAAAGTTTGTTGCAAATGAAAGACATGCAGAGAGGGATTCAGTAGTGGCAATCAACCAGCAATTAATTATTATGTCAAAACCATTATCATGCAGAGATGGGGATTAGAAAGCATGGGAATTTCATGTATGGATATAGCAGGTCAAACCCAGCTATCACCAAAATGGTAATGTTCAAGTACACAGTCTTCTTTTAAAGTTGCTGCAAAATCCTGGATTTGGCTAATCTGGAATACAAGGGTCAACCATTATCATCTGCTCTAACACTTGCTTCTAACACTTGGCTTGGCTTTGCTACAAGATATTGACGTTTTTGGTAACAATTAACATCCTCGTGACGAACTGCTAATTTAGAAAATTTTATTGTCAAAATATTTATTGAAATCGTATTATAAAATATGAGAAATATGAACATTAGTTTGATTTGGCATGGTACTATCTCAATTACCCAATAGAAACATATATTTGTGTGAAGTCATCTTGTAAAATAGTTATTGAAAATTGTATTAGAGAAAGAAAAAAAAAGGAGCACACTTTTTATTAATGAAAAACTCACTTAATTGAGGTTATTAAATTGAAAGCTGAATTTATATATAAAAGAGAAACGCACGAATACATGTTAAAAATTTTTTTTTTTTTTAGTACAAAAGATTAAGAGAGGGGTGAGCTCAATCAACCGAGCTATACCCCACTGACAAAATACTTCTTTTAAATCAAACGTATGGATAAATTATATTTCAACACCATGGCTATTGTAATCATTTGACATAAGAAAAAGACACTGATTTTTACAAATTATCATTACAACACTGATTTTTCAAGGCATCACCAAAACACCAAATTCACTCTAAATAAAGTGTGTGGGCTGTTATATCTCCAAGAATATCACTAACGAGAGGTCACTGTACTTATCCCCTTGCCTTGCCAACAAGCACAACTAACTTGCATCAGCTCTGAGAATAGAGTACACATAGAAAACAACTTGCAAAAACTATTCTACTTATGGTGATGATTCTGAGACTAATCATTAATGTCTCGAAAGTAATCTTACAATATCTTATAAGTTATAACTGCATGAATTTGACTACAATAATCTTATATATATATATATATATATATACTACATTGCAGTCTAGGAGAGAATTCCAGTGCTTGACACCAACGTAGATTTCCTATGCTTTTCACGCCCTCTCAGGTAACGATCACATCCTCGTACATCCTCCTGGGCAATCACTAGAGGTATCCAAATACAAGGACAGAAACTTGACTTAAACCAAGTTAAACTGAAAACTAATGCATGTGTATCTCAGGAAGTGATTCCAAAAAGTTTTCTTACATGTTAAATAGGACTTGGTCACCCAAGAGAGATGGCATGCTCATGTATGGAGATAATTGGCTGCCATCATCAACTCCAGAACCAATTCAGGTTCAATATGAAACTCGGTCTGCTTCCCACTGTCAAAAGAGCAACATGACAAGTCAATAATAGGGAAAAGGAGAGTCGATGAAAACCAGCCTTCTGACCACGCTCTCAAATTTGGTCAATTCAACTTTCCACCATTATCTTGGTAAGAATCCAGCAATTAAAATTGGTGCAAGAGACGATACGCAGAACATTCTAATTATACCGTCTCCAAGTCCATCAGTAAACAATCAAAATCATTAAATAGACCTATAAAGCACTCAAAAATTTTGCTAACAATATAACATGTCAGACTGAAGGATCCTAGAGTCTCTAGCAGCCTAACATGCAAACTCTAGCAACCTATTATGGAAGACAGACTATTTCGAGGGGCCACTGATCCCAGCATAATTCTTAATGTTAACCATTGATTAGGCGAATTTTTGTTTGAATGGGCGGTCTAGAAAGGCAGTTTGGAGAGCAAAATCTCCACTAACTTATTCATTGTTCAATATAAATTTCAATTCAGAAACCCATCAATCTTCAAAGCATTAGCATGGATGCTGCAAAAATAATTATAAGCAGAATAGGGGGAAAAGCAGAGGGAGAGAATCTAAACCTTGCATATTGAAGGTTCCAGTAAAAATACTTGCAGATCTTCTCAAGAATGGTGGTGCTGATCTCAGGGAACGTCACCTCGCCGTGTTCCGTTTCAGCAAAACTCCCTACCAAAAAAACCAAGCCATGTGATTTCAAACCCTAAGCCCCAAATTGCTCCTCAGTTAAAACCAATTAGACAGAGAAAAGGCCTTACCTGGAGACGTGAGCATGTTTCGGATGGTCTGAGAGACCATGGCGGCGTCTTTGTGGATCACGAACTCGAAGCCCTCGGCGCTGATTAGTTTCACAGTCTCTTCCTTCCTCATCTTGCAGTGGAAGTCGAGATTGATTGAGTTTCGAATTGAGTGATAGAGGAGGGACGAGATAGAATTATAAACTCAGTGAGAAAGCCTGTTTAATTGATTTTGCTTCTGCGTTGAGGTTGAAGAAGACGAATTTGTCTGATAATCTTATGGAGTTAGATTCTGGCAGCGGCAAGTTCCGTGGGAGCCTTCAGAACCAAGCGTAAAAGCTAATATTTCACAAGCATGCGTTTTGTAGTGCGAATACGTCTTCTCCTATTCCCTAAACTCATTCCCCACAGTTTCACGCTTATACAAAAATAATTCAACAAAAATTCAAAAATAAAAACTTACGCAAACATATTATTTCCTAAAGAATTTCTAGTTTTTTTATTATCAAATTTCTTTTTCTTTTTTTTCTTTTTTTTCCAATGGGTCTTGACTTATAAACTCGTGGTCTTTAGTTCGAACCTCCATTACACCTATCTCTTATAATTTAGAGACTATTGCATGTATTCAAAATTTCTATTAAAATTTTAAGATGCTTGTAGGGGTGTGCATAATGCGGTTTGTTCAGTTTAAGTCTAAAATCACACACTGAACCAAAGAAAATTGGTTTACACTTTAAATTAGTAGTTGAACAACCCGAATAAATCTATTAGTGATAGGTTTTGGTTTGGGTGGTCTCTCTTGCTAAGGAATTAAATAAATATTATTTATTCTGGAGAACCTATATCAAAGGAAACTTTATACCGCAAATTGTATAATAGTTGTAAGAATTTCGTATCAAAAAGATGAAGATAGAGATGACGTCAAACTGAAATAGTTTAGGGATATTAGTTTTTGGTACTTAATGTTTAATATCAATGTGTGTGATGAACACAATAATAAAATGTCAATTTAAAAAAAAAACTAATAAATTTAAGTGGTTTTCAAATAAATCAAAACAAACTAACTCAAATACATTGTGGTTTGGTTTGGTCTAAAATTATAATTTTAGTGTAAAAATCAAGCAAATCGCTCAACTTAGTTTGGCTTAATCGGTTCGACTAGTTTTTTTCTCAACCGTACTACTTGCAGGCCACGAGACCATAGTGAGTGTTCATAAGCATAACGCACAGGTTTTGGTGGTGAACAATTCTTCTGTGTGGCCAAACTATAGGGGGAATTCAGTCTTTGTGAGGGTGGTCACATTTCCACGTGATCTGAACTGCCATATATAAGAATTTCTCTATTGAGATTAGAGCAATAGTGCAAAATGTAATTCTATTTTTTAGACAAGCGATATTGAAGGAGAGAGACTTGAATCTAGAACCTTAAATGCAGGAATAAATATTTTTAACCATTTGAACTACAAATCCCCTCCTAAATGTAATTCATCTTAAAATATTACTTTTCATTAAGTTGCAGTGGCATAGCGTTGGTAGCGGCAGCAACTCGACTGAGTTTTGTTTAGGATTTGTTTGCTGTCTTTACCTTTTGTTTGAGCTTTTGTGGGCTTTATGCATATGTGGGCTTTAGGCTTGTTGTGGGCATTATGTCTTTAATTTGGACCTCTGGTCTTTTTGTTTTGATGTTTAGCTCAGTTTGTTGAGTCTCACTTTTATATTGTATTTTGAACCCTTTTATGAGTTTCTAATGAACTCTAGTTCCAAAAGAAAGAGAGAAAGGGTTATGGAATCTCTGTGCCAATTTTGCACCTCCAAAGTCAACGTGACGATTTGGTTGCAATATTCAGAAATTGATCATTGGACGCTACTGTTAATTATTACATTTTGACTTCACATGATAGTTTTTGATTACTCACACATCCAATGATGAAACCCAATTATATTAGCAAAATATTCAAATGGTTAATGATGCTTTTCGTTACTTTAAACACACTAAAAGTCTAAGCTATATATTGTGCCCAATAAAATCTAAACCATCTATAAGGCCATCTCCAGTCATAGGACTAAATGTAGTCCATGGCTAAAAATTTAGCCCTCCAAAATATTAATTTTTTAAAGAATAGTGCAGGGTTAAATTTTTCCATCTCCAACCATGCAGGGCTATATTTTAGGATCCTTCATATTTTATTATATATATCCAGCTATGACATCATCTTACTTTATTGTTGGCTTTTAAAAAGCAAATGCATGGGCCCACAAAAATTTGGCCTAGACTAAAGGTGGGCTATATGTGGCCTGGTTGGAGGGCTAAAGGGCCAAATGTGGCCCTCCAAATTTGACCAAAATTTTATTTAGCCCATGGCTGGAGATGAATTTTGCATGATTTTAGGGCTATATTTGGGATATAGCCCATGGCTGGAGATTGCCTAACTACCCGTCGCACAAAAGTTTCACCCCACCCCACGTATAAAATAAGGTTAAAGTAATTTAAATTCACCACATGAAAAATGCTAAGCTAAATTCATCAAGATCATTGCTGAAAAGGTTAATGGCTCACGCTTCTTGAATGTCATCAGCATTTGTAAAAACAATTGTACTTTGTCAATGAATATAGATTGCTAATATCATTTGTTTGCTATTATAATCAAACCAAACTTACTAAGCAGTTTGGTTCGGTCATTTCTCTTCATAAATATTCTATATTTCCTTATGTTACTTTCAATTGCGAAATCTTATCGTTGAAGATGGAAAAAATTCGAGAGAGAAATTATCTTAAATTGGAATGGTTCGTTTCTATGTTTTTTTTCTTTTTTCTGTAAAATGCGAATCAAATTACTTAGATATCTTAGTTTCTCCCGTTGAGACAATGTATTAATATGTGTTTAGCAAACCTCTAATTTCAACAATTTATTAATATGTGTAACAAAAATTATCAACTTTTGATGTAGGTGAGCTCTAAAATAGAATTTAGGCACAATCAACAATTAATCGGCCGTTCATTTTGCGCTGGCGACTGTCCAAACAGGAAACAAATCTGAATTAATTAATTAATTAATTAAAATTAATTAATGGCGTGGGAAAACACTAATTGAAAATTAAAAACATCCCTCTGGCACCAACCGCCAGGCCAGGCTGCCCCTGTCAGAGGCATGATTCTCACTGTCTCACTCTCTCTCACATTGACGAATGACAAAGTCCCAGTTGTCCTACAAAACGACACCGTCTTCCACCCCAGAAAGGAATCTATTTATTTGCCGTTTCAACTTTCAAAAGCCTCCTTTGGCCCTCTCTCTCTCTCTCTCCATCCACCTCATCGTTGTTTCCGTTTTTTCTCTCATTTCCTTGCTCTTTGAAAAGCCCACACCACACCACAACCCTCTGCTGTGCTCTCTCCGCTCCAATTCGTGCAGTGACTTTGATCCAACACTTGGATCGCATTCTCTCCTCGATCGATTCGCCTTAGGGTAAGTCATGCGATGAGTCTCAGAATTCAGATCTAGATATATATGTGTATATACATATGTATAATTGTGTGTGTACGGTTTTGATACGGTGTGTTTGGATTTGAATTGGTTGCAGGTTAGAGAGATCGGAGAGGAGAGGCTGTATGGCGAGTAGAGTAGACCACGAGTACGACTATCTGTTCAAGATCGTGTTGATCGGTGACTCTGGTGTGGGCAAATCTAACATTCTCTCTAGGTTTACCAGAAATGAGTTCTGCTTGGAATCTAAGTCAACTATCGGCGTCGAGTTCGCTACGAGAACTCTCCAGGCAAGTCACCTTCTCATTTGATCTTGTTTCTAAGTCTTGCTTAGTCTGTTTGTGTGTAAATCTGTGTGAATGTTGATAAATGTTTTACTTGCTTAATTTTATTGGCGTTGAATGTGATATTTGTTTGTGATGTTTCCGAGGTGGTTTAAGGTTTGGGGTTTTAGGAGTTTGAATTCATTTGGTTGAAGTTTTGTTTGGATGCTTAAGAGCTTGTGATGATTATTTGGATTTTGTTTATGGATTTACTTCTTTGATTGAAGATCATCAAATTTGTTATTAATAGCTTGGTGGATGGAGCTTGGGTTTGTTTCTTTTAGTACTTTAGTTTTTAGAAGATCAGAATTGGTTGTTCTGTGTGGGGTACTCAATGGCCAAATAAGCTTGATGAACCGGTGTGGAAAACATCCAGTCTTCCTGTTTGATAGAAGTGGGGGTTTATTTTACACTAAGGCTGGCTTGCAGAGTTCTATAGAGAGGATTGATTTTTCAAGCAGTTGACTGTTGATGATATTTAAGTTTGATAATGAAACCAAACTTGCATAGTTTCATGGAGGTACATGCAAGAACATGTGTCTCAGTTTTCTTCATCCTTCCTATTTGGAACATAATAAGAGAGTACAAACTGATCACAATTGGAAACTAAATAACGGCCCAATGAGGTTGGGGTTTGTTTAAATCTAGTCTTGAGTTTGTTTGGTGGGTCAGGATACTATGGGTCAGTTAGTTTTGTGTTGTGCATATGGCCTGTTGATTGAACGCTTTGTATACAGACCGATGAGGACACATTTTTCTAGCATTAACAACATGTGCAGCTAATACGGTTGAATGTTAAGTTTCTCTTGTATTATGAATGGCGTAATACTGGTTCCAGAGAATATTCATGAGTTTGAAACATACAATTGTCTTTGTAGTGTACCATTCAGTATGTGTTGATTACTAGAAAAGAACCATAAATACAATGTACAGATGACACAAGTGGGTTTGTGAATTATGGCTTGCAATTTGATCTGAGCTAAAACTCCTTGTCTGGAATTACAGGTTGAAGGAAAGACTGTGAAGGCACAGATCTGGGATACAGCAGGTCAGGAGCGATACCGTGCTATCACCAGTGCTTACTATAGAGGGGCAGTGGGTGCTCTCCTTGTCTATGACATAACTAAGCGTCCAACTTTTGAAAATGTCCAAAGGTGGCTCCGTGAATTGAGGGACCATGCAGATTCGAACATTGTTATCATGATGACAGGAAACAAGTCTGACTTGAACCATCTTAGATCTGTTTCAGAGGATGATGGTCAGACCTTGGCTGAGAGGGAAGGTCTCTCATTTCTTGAGACATCAGCATTGGAAGCAACCAATGTTGAGAAGGCATTTCAAACTATTCTTACTGAGATCTACCATATTGTAAGCAAAAAAGCACTGGCAGCTCAGGAAGCAGTCTCGACTACCCTGCCTGGTCAAGGAACCACTATCAATGTTAGTGATGCTTCTGGGAACAATAACAAGAGAGGTTGCTGCTCTACATAAAAGATGACACCTAGGAGAGGAGGGGAAATATTTTCTGGATGCCAGACCTTTTTCTTTTTCTTTTCTTTAGTTTCTTTTTTTCTTCTTTTTTGGGTGACAGGGAGGCATGTAGAATACAATTTTACTTCATTGAGTTGTGATAAAAAAAGCTTGTGAAAATGAAATTACAGTAGTATTGGTACATTTCGGGGGTCTGCTTTTACTTATGATTCACCATTTGTTATACTTATATGTTGCTTTTTATAAAGTGTAACTACCGAAATTTGGAATGTTAGGTAGAACTTGGCATCTCAAATTAAAGAATCAATGGAACAGATTCAGAGTTTTATTCAGTGTTTCGTTTCTAAGCCACTTCTAAAATTGTAATAAAGGCTTAATACCTTTTTATTATATCCTAAATTCACTTCTTCTTTTACCTTCTCTCCTGTAATTGGTTTGCTTGCGAAGTCTCCGTGGTGGTGGCATTTGCACCGTGCATTTTTTTCTTGTTATTCTGGGTTGCAGAGTTCGTAAACAGTTTGTGCTCAACTCAATCCGAAGTTCAGTTAACCAAACGTTGAATGTAGTGGTTGCCTGGGTTTGTTTGCCAGTTCCTCACTAACTGAGTGGCTTGAAGTTTAAGTGCTCAAAACCTGTCCAATTTGTGAGGATGGTAGACAAAGGCATCACACTTTCCATATCTCAAGTTCTATTAAAAGGTTAAGAGGAAAAGGTAAAGAATTTAATAAGATCCAACAAAAGTGTAGGTTTTTTACCCAAAAAACAAACAGAGGATAGGCTGAATCTGAAGTCTACTATTCAATCTGTATAGTTACATGATGTATTCTGTAAGTTCTTTCACAGTAATCCCTAATTTTGCCAATTATCTCACTAGAGCTCACTGCCGGCTCTGCCTTTACATGGCAAGACAAAACCGTTTTTCCAACTGTCAGTTCCCAAACATGTAGGTCGTTAATATCCTCAACCCCTTTGATGCACTTGATGCCTTTTTCTAGATTGGTGATATCAATCTCACTTGGTGTTCTCTCCATCAGTATGCCATATATATTTCTAAGCATCGATGTAGTTGTGCTAACAGCAAAAACAGAAAATATGAGTGTGCATATCAGATCAACTACAAACCAATCTGGCTTTGCCCATATGATGCCTCCAGCAATCATCACCCCAACAGACTGAATCATATCAGCGATGACATGCAAGTAAGCTCCTTGGAGGTTTATGTTTAATATTTTAGTATTTTCCGGAGAACTTGATACCAGACTAGTTTTATCGTCTTCAGTTATTGCATATTCTTCCTCCCTGTCGTGATGATGATCATGATGATGATCGTGATTATGCTCCTGATTATGATCATGTCCTAAGCCTCCACAGGCATGATGAGTGTGATCATGACCGAGCCACATGACCATGATTAAGTTGACAAGAAATCCAAATGCTGCAACTTCAAACATGAGGAATCCATTCACCTTTTCATTTTTGTGAAGGATTCTGCCAACTGCTTCATAGATCAAGATCCCAGAGACCAGCCATATTAGCTGCACAGACAGAAGGGCACTCAAAACCTCAAGACGGTGATATCCAAATGACTGGTATGATGTTGCCTCCCAACCTGAAGCCATTACTGTGAAATGAGCAATGGAGAATCCAGCAACATCAGTGAGCAAGTGGGCTGCATCCGTGAGTACTGCAAGGCTATTGGCTTTGACACCACCAATAATTTCTACCACCATAAACAAGACAGAGGCAACAATGAGTCCACAAAGTTTTTTTGCTGACTTGGACCGTTCTCTTGAATCCAAACTACAATGTTCTTTTTTGAAGAAAACACAAACAGAAGAGCAAGGTAACTGTGGTGGCACAGGAAGAGCATCAATTCCTTCAGATACTATTGGGATCTCAATTTCCTGAGACTCTGTTCTAGTAAAGGGTACCTCCTCATGGTCCATCTGCTTCAGCAAAGTCATGGTTAACACTTAATTTCTTAAAAGAGGAGGGGAAAATATGATAAAGAGATTCATTAATATAATTAGGGGTGCTTGCTGATCATAAAGAATCAATTTTAACGCCCTGCTCAATCCCAAGCATTCAATTTTGCAACACACCTAATTTTTTTTTTCCCAATCAACACACCTAATTAACCTAAGAGACCCAGAACTTCAAATTGCATGAACTACCATTATGCTTTATTTGATACAATCATATAATCAAAATCCACATGAAAATCCAAATACCCACTTCAAAAAAATCAAAGAATCCAAAAAGTTAAAACAAAAATAAACAGAATTTTTTTTAAAGTGATCAATTGGAGGTACCTGAGAATCAGAGGAGAGCGAAGAACAGCTTTGATGGGTCTCTTTGGGGTCTCACAGGTTTAGAAAGTATCGATGGAATTTATAGGGAAAGATTGAAATGAATTAATTTGGTTGTCACGTACATGGAAAGTTGGAAAATCACTCATAATGTGTGTGCTCAGTCGTCAAGAAGTAAAAAATGGCATTCTGAATGCTCAATCCTCAATTCTCGGGGACTACGGTCCTTTTAGGTTTAACGTTAAAGACATCGCAATCAGGACGAAAACAATGGAGTTGATGGGTCGGCCTGCTGTGGTAAATCAAATTTGAGATTTTCACTCAAATTTGATTCGATTCGATTCGATTCGAGCAAGAGTTTGAAGAATTCTGTTCCCACATCAAAGACTAGTACCGAAGAAGTTGGATCCCTTTACTAATTATCTTTGCCTTATTTTATATTGACTCGTCAATGTAAATTAATAACCATTAATTAGTTCTCACTCTTATAAGGTACAGTCTAAATTATAAGGTGAGGTATGAACAAGACAAAAAAAAAAAAAAACAGAGGTGAGGAGGTTTCTAATACACACTACTAATGTGTTATTATGGAGGTTCGAACTTGAAACCATTAGTTTGTAACTCAAGATTATTTGTCACCCAACTAGACCCCCGGTGACAATTAGTTCTCAGTCTAAATGATCATTTTTTTCTCTTACTTTTATTGTTTTCACAAAATGATATTGTAATTATTCTAATGTAAATGAAGGAGATTAAACTCAAGTGCAAAACATAAGGCACATTATGGCATAACCTACGTATGCCACAAAATTACGTCATAGTAAAGGATCCACTAGTGTAGTTGTATGGAGTAATTGCGCTCCCATACAAGGTTCTAGGTTCGAGTCTTTGTATCCGTATTGTTCGTATAAATTTTGTATATTATCGTTCCTCTCAACATAAAAAGTCCCAAAAAAAACCAGGTCATATTTGCTAGAAAAGACCCCATCATGTTTTGTGTTAACATGTTATGAACGTGTAAACAAGGGCGGAAGTGTGACCGGGGTGGGCTATGGTGCAGGATTTGGTAAAAGAAGACTAAGCTCTCCATAGTTTTTGACTCTCATAAATATTAGCCCACCCCTCCTTACCAAGTCAAAGCGTAATTGTTGGGTTCAACTTCAACTTGTACGAGCAAATATGACGAACAAAATAACTTGTAGAAACTGAACAAGACATGTAGTTGTATACCTTGGGTTCTTGTTGGGTTCAATTTGCACAAGTAAAATGAGGTGATTCTTGCTCACATCAAGTTGTCTAAATGTCCATCTTTATTCTTCATGTGTATTTTATGCGTGTGGTCGAATCTTGTTTTGAAAGTAAGTCATATATACAAATTGAACTTAGTTTTCATTTCAATTCCAGAATTCCATTCTAATCTGATAATGCCACTGACAAATCTATTTCGAATATTTATTTCTTTTGCTTCTACCTTTTACTGTCGTAAATATTTGTGTGATGCTTGAAAATATGTACTCGATTTCTTTTTATTTATTTGTATTTGTGTTATTGTTTAGAATTTATAAATAAATAAATTTTAAAAAAAAGAACTTGTTTGGTTTATAAATTTTAACTAGACTACTTTACAAATAAACTTAATTTATTTTTCTCAATATTGAAGTTTAGGGTTGCTAATGAACATACAGAAAAAAGAAGTTCAAAATTGGATTATTGGAGCTCACTTTACTTGTGTTTTATATGATTGCTATTATAATAAGAAGAAATGCATCAAGGCTTCTTTAAATAAAAAAAATTTCTTTGATTTTTTTTTTTTTAATACAAGCGATAGTCTAAACTATAATAAGAGGGAGTTTCAAGGCCAGGTGTCATGAGGATTCGAACTTGAGACCAATAGTCTGCAAATCAAGACCATTTTTCACTAAGGCTATACTCCATTAGCAACTTTCTTTGTTTTTCGATTGCAAGGGTTTAGAAATATTTTAAGAAAATGATGAAAAAGGAAATGGGCTTTATTTATGGGCCCAGGCCCAGTACCCGATTATCTTCCAAAACATAAAATCGGTTCGATCGTCTCTTTCATTTGGGCCTCCGGACCTTTGGAAAATTTTCAAGATCACCGTTCTCTCTACGCAAAACAATCGCAGAGAGAAACGCCGTGCAGTCGCAGAGGCTGACGAGAGAGCGAATTCCTCCGCCTTAGCTCGTCTTTACTCTGCCATGGACTCACGCCACGCATCTCTAGGCCGACGAACGGTTCAGATCTCATCGCCCGCCACCTTTTTTTTTTTTTCAAATTTAAATCCGAATAATCGTATTTTTCTTCAATTTGTTTTTTTTATTTGAAATTTTCAGTTGGAAGATATTCGCCAAAAGCGAGCTGCAGAAAAATTGAGCAAAACTTCTTCGGGACCCGATCTCAGCAAAGCCTCAATCCCTATCGGTTCGTCATCTATATTTCGTTAAATTTCGCAATTAAATTTGCTATTGATTTTGTGAGTTATTGCTAACGTCGTTCATTGCACAGACCATGTAGGAATGAGAAAATCGGAGAGTGCAAGTCGGCTATCTGAGGTAGGAGGAGCTAGTTTCTGTATTTTTTTTAGAAAAGAAAAAGATTCTGAATTTTTTTTTTTTGAAGCTTTCGTTTGGTTGCTGAGAAAATCAAGTTTAAATTCTCATGTAATTTTAATGGCTTGTGCAGAGCGACGTTGGCGATTTGGTTGCTCAGATAAAAGACTTGGAGAGGAAGAATGCAGAACTGGAAGAACAAAACAAAAACTTGGCTTCCATGGTAGGTCTATTATTTATATAGTTTTGTGTTTCTTTCTTAGTTTGCAGTTTAGGAGACTTTTAGTTATGGGTGATGATCAATTGTGGTGTGCCTAATTAGTTAGTTTTCTTGATGTTTCAGCTTGAAACTAAGGAAGCTGGGGGTGACGTGCTGCAGAAACGTTTGAATGATCTGGTAAATGCAACTTTTAGATATCTCCAATTTCCTTTTCAGTAAAAGATTTTGTCTTTTTATGTCTAATGTATTGTCAACTCTATCTTCCATATATTATGTCTTGTAATGTCTGTGTATATTGTTTTCTTTTCAGGGTGCATATTAGTTTTCTGCTGCTTGTACTAACATTATTACTTAAAAATATTGGTATGAAATAAATGCACAACTATTGGAGAGAAAAAGGGGTTTTCCTAGTTAAATATTTCTGCCTGTTCCCATATGCTTTGTTTGTTGTAAATTGCAGGAGAAAAACACTGTACCGTCTCTCAGAAAAGCTCTCAAGGACGTTGCAATGGAGAAAGATGCGGCAGTTGTTGCACGGGTACTGACCATGTATATGTTAGTTGGTGATTCATCTCACTTGGTTCATCATGTTTTGTGTCACTCTCAATCTGGTTTCATAGTGTAGGAGGATCTTTCAGCTCAGCTTCGTACGCTCAAGAAACGTCTGAAAGATGCAGAAGAAGAACAGTATCGTGTATGCAATTAGTTTTCCATTAGTTCTCTTGGAACAGCAGATTATTATGCTTTTCTCACTTGTTGTCTTGCAACAGGCTGAGGAAGATGCAGCATCCTTGAGAGCCGAACTGAATATGATACAACAACAAGCAATGAGTGGTACACTTAGTGCAGTAACCTCAATTGCTAATTCACCAGATCAGATACAAACCTTAGAAAAGGAGTTAGCTAGCTTAAAATTTGAGTTACAGGTGATAATTTGTTTAATGGACCTTGTGTAGTTTTGCTTCTGGTTCTTGTTTGTAGGCATTTGACTTTGGTACAAATTTTGTAGCGAGAGTCGCAATTGAGGCAGCAAGAGCGACAACAATTAGCTGAGGAGCAAGCCCGGGCATCCACCCTTACATCTGAAAAGCAGGAATTGGAAGAAAAGCTCGAAGCTATTTCTAGAAAGGCTTCAGGTACAAAATCTACCAAATATATATGCAGAGATTACAACACCATAAGGAATTTCAGAAAATCTCCTTTCAGATATTCGATGTACTTTAAAAGGAGAGGACTTTAGGGGCCTACTTTAACTCTTAGGGTGAACATAGTCTCATGTGGAAGAGACTGATGAACAGTTGTACCTATAAGGCTGTTGGTCAAGAAAAGTTAAACAAATTGGTCATTGTTGGCTTGAAATTTTCCTCTTAGGGGATGAGGATTTCAATACAGCTACCATTGCATTTTGTTTGCATATTCAGCAATACATTCATACGTTCCTCTATGTCTAATTTAAGATTTAGAACCTAGATCACTTGACGGCTCGGGGTATATGGAGTTGCAACTGGAACCCCCGTTGGCTTTTTTTATTCCAAACATAATTGTTTGTTCTTGATGCCTTCTGTTGTGTTTTGATTTGCTATATCTCTTTTATGGCTCTGTCAGTTGTGTTGTCGTTTGGCCTTTTAGTATAATTCATTTCTTGGATAATGGCGTTTAATAAAAAAGAAAGCTCTTATGAATGTTGTTTCCCTTGTTCATGCACTGCAGAAGTCTCAGAGAAAGTGGCTGGCAAGGAATTTTCATTAGTAAGTTAATTTATTGATGATCTTGTTAAATCCTTTTATAGTTGCTTTGTCTATGATCAGATGCCAAACAAAATAGGGAGGAAAACAAGGAGGCAGCTACTTAATGAGTTCATCTCAGTCACAATTGAGTGCAAATGTTAATGAGTTAAAATTTGAGTGGTCTCTTATCAAGTTCATGTGGTTCTAGTCCACTTGCATTACTTTTTTTTGCTATTATTGTTAGTATGAGTGTGACTGATCAGTTCTACCTCCTTTTTTTCTTGTTGTTTCTTGATTAATTTTATTTGGATAAATGTTTTACTGGTTAATGCATTAATGACCAGGAGGACAAGGAGAAACTTGAGAAGCAGTTGCATGACATGGCTGTAGTGATTGAGAAATTGGAAAGCAGTAGACAAAAGCTTTTGATAGAGGTTATCCTTGCAACTCTTTCTTATTTTACTCCAATATGATTTTTTGGTGTATGTCTTTGACAGCAAACTCGCTTTTTGTAAATGGTGGCAGATTGATTCCCAATCTTCGGAGATAGAAAGGCTTTTTGAGGAAAATTCTAATCTCTCGAGTTCCTATCAGGAGTCAATGAGCATATCAGTGCACTGGGAGAATCAGGTAATTGTCAATGGCTAAGGTGATGGAGAATGACAGAATGTAGCTTGTGGTTCTAGGAACTGGTGTTGCCTATCTGTTCACTTATCCGTTATACATTTTTCCTAATATTACGTGGCACATTGGATTCCAAATAATTAGGCCGAAACAGTTGTCAACTGTACATGGAAAATGGTTGTTATGGCCTGAGCTTACACTTTACTATGCTGGACTAGTAAATTCAGTTAATCTGGTGCATGTTTGCAGTATGAAACTGCATTGTGATACTGAATCAGTAATGATCAACCCAGAGTTTAATTATGTTTGCAATATCTTCTTAGAGTAGTCATTCAGTTTACTATATTTCGCCACTTTTTTCTTTCTGTGAAACTTCTTAGTTTTTGGCATGTGAACTTGCAGGTGAAAGACTGTCTTAAGCAAAATGAAGAGCTCCGTGGAACTCTAGATAAGCTGAGAACAGACCAGGCCAAGGGTATGCCAGAATCCCTTGAAGGCAGGGATAATGAGACTGGTTCAGCTGCATATAGAACTGAAGTTCTCTCCATCAAGGTTAGTCTGTGTGCTTAGTGTGCCAAATTTTTTCACCAATAAGGTTTTGAAGTAAAATAGGAGAAAAAAAGTTTTATTTTTGAACTTCCCTTGGTGCTTTGTTTTGTTATAGATTCAAGATGAGGATGTGTCAAGACATTTTTTTAATGAAAAAATTCTGAATAACATAATATTTTTATTTTTATTTTCTTGTCAAACAAGCATGGATTATCCGGAAGAAGGTTTTTATATTCTTTGTTTTATGTGGTTGCCGATTTTGAAGAGGTAGAGAAAGACCAATATGTTAGAAGTTTATATAACTCGTCAAGTAATTGTAGCTTTCATTATTTGGGGTAAGCTTGTAAAATTGATGATGTCATGAATTTTTCTTGGTTACTTCTCTGTCTGACATCAATGCTACTTTTTCTTTGGTTTGTAGGATCAACTTGCAAAAGAACAGAGCAGAGCAGAGGCATTATCAGCCGAGGTATTGCAGCTGTCCGCACGACTCCAACAATCCACCCAAGCATACAATGGGCTTGCACACCTGTAATATATTATCTCTCTCTCTCTCTGTTTCCTTTTTCTTCTTATAAGTTCCATGCTAATGTCTATTTCATCTAAACCTTTTGCAGCTATAAACCAGTGTTACGAAACATAGAAAGCAGTCTCATCAAGTTGAAACAAGATGGCCCTGTGACTGTGCGGTGAATGCAGAGGCAAATAAGCACAACCCCCTTTGTAGAAAAATTGGTCAAAGAAGCGCATTTTCAATTGTAAAGTTTTTCAAACCCATTTGGGCTCGGCTTTTTTCATGTATCAAGATGTGCACTAGTGAAAAAAGTGGTATTCTCTGTATCAAACCCATTTGTAGCACCACATGTCAAAGAAACGATTTAAATCCCAAAAATTTGTGGCCTTAGTGCAAGTATCTCAAAACCTAATTTGCCCGATTCCCTTCGGCAACATGAAAGGCGCATCACGAGAATTTGCATCATATAGTTCGACAACAACTTGCTCCGTATGTTTTTCAAGATCGCTATAGTAGCATAAATCTGTTGCAATGTGCCACAGAAGAATGCTCTTGTCAAACAGTACTTCAACCAATCTCCAGTTGAATTTTTCGATACAATTCTCTGTTGCGGCACATGATTCCCTCTCCAAGTCAACACTTGACTAGCATTGTGTTCTTTTCGAGCAACGACTGCTTGAGCATCTTTGAGTTGCCCAAAGATAAGCTGTTTCATTTTGACGGGGGACATCGTCTAAAGTCGTGTACCAGTACTTCTCAGACATGCTATGGATACCAAGGAGCCTTTGAATTCCAGCATACTTTAGGGGCTTCTCTTTTAGACAAAAGTTGATGAGATTGTACTGCGTCATGGATTCCGACCACCTTTTGTCACATTTCTAATTTGATCGAAGCAAAGAGATATTGCTCGATACTAGGAGGACGAGCCAGCGAATACTTCTGCTTGCTTAACCAGTATAGTGTCCAGTCTGTGAAAACTAGTACAATATAGCCCGAGGGCAATAGCTCCAACAGAGAAGAAGTGAGAATCACGTCAATGGTGAAATAACGTTGCTTATCAATGACGGAACAAAAGACGAAATGTTTAGGGGGTTGTACATTGATTACAGTGAGGATTTGAACGATGGTCACCTATATAGCTCGTTCACTTGTTATAATATAAGTGAATATTTATTAATACTACTGTACTTTAAAAATGAAAATCTTAAACATGACGTCCACCTATATTATGACACATGAACAAGTTATATCAAGTGACCGTATTGCAGTATCATATAAATAATTTTTCAACATGATATAGGTGTAGATTTGGCAAATGATTTTTATGCAAATAATGTCATGTTATGATTTGCCAACAGCCTGTCACAAGTGTTGAAAACATAGGCCCATACTTTGAAGGCACCACTTGCCAGCAATCAATGGATGTCGTTCATATATTCTTCTCCGTGATACATGCCTCCACAATCGTAATCTTTGCTTAATAAAGATTATATTCTCAGTCTTTTGTCAATTTCAACTGTTTTAAGGAATCTTTGGCTTTTTATCCCATACCTTTAGCTTTTGTAGCATAATAATGTTATCACTTTACCTTGATTATACAGCATATGCCACATAAACTCTGTTAACATGTTATTACTGCCAATGATAATTTGGTTCAGCTGTACTCAGTTTTTACTTTATTGATGAAAGAGGTCCTTAATTCTGCTCTCGTACGGAGTCACCACTTTGGCCAAAACTTTACCCCTTACGGGCCGACCCGGTGTGAGGGGGGATTAGTCTGAGTTGTGATTAAGGTTTAAAGGTGTCACCCATAGTTGGGGCCCATCCAGGACCACCTCATGGTTTAGACCAAAAAGAGGTCCTTAATTCAATGATACATGTTTTTTGAAAGAGGTCTTGAGTTCAAATAATAGAGACGACATAAAAATATATGTTGAATTTAAAATAATTAAAAAAAATGTTATCTTGCTATGTAGAAATTATAATGGACATTAGTGATTTGGTGGTGTAGCACAGCTGGCCACCTGATCATTGATGCAAGTATGAACTATTAAGCATAATCAAGGTGTGAGGCCAATCCAATGTGGTTGGTGAAAGAAACTTTGAACCCATTTGAAAATGGGAGAATACAAAAGGAAAAAGTAAGCACTAGCTATTCTATGAGATTCCTTGTCTCATGTCATGATCAAAACTTGTTAAATAAGAAAATCATGATACTCAACATGTCATTCTCATCCCTTTTTCAAGTTCTCTTATAATTAGCATGCTCTGCTGATAATTCCATTCCAGCAAAACATGAAGGGGAAAACCATTTGCTTCTGCATTCCTGCAGGGCGCAAACACAAAGATAATGAAGAGAAGCATGATGAGCCCTCTCATTCCACCTCTCGCAGAAGCCGCAAGAGCAGAGGACATGTTGTTGCAACAGGTCCTGGTGATCACGGTGAAGGCAATGATGGAGACACCGCGGCTGCCGCTGCAGCACCAACAATGGCCGCGGCAGCTGTAATGATGAGTGCATCCCACATGTCAACTATGGATGGCGATGGCGATGGCGGTGGCAGCAGTGCTCATGGTGGCGGCGATGGTTGATGGCATTGAAAGTTGATGCTTTTTTAGCTTTTTTCTTCAATTATTGTCTCTACTATTATATTATACCACTTAATTTTGTTCTTTTGTTTTTGGGTTCTATGATTGTGAAGAGTGAAAGAGTGGACAATCACAATGTGATATTGTGTATTTTCATTTTATGTTTTGCGATAATTATGTAAGTTTGATTCTCAATGAACTGAGAGTGGAAGGCTTTCGTTTTTGCAGTTGTCTTTCTCTCTCTGTTCTTTTGTTTATTGTTGCTTCTGGAGCCTTTTGTTTGCAAGAATGATTGAGTACCATCCCATAAGCTTGTGAGTCTTGCACTAAAAAACCCTCTTCAATATCGATAACCAAATGGTTTAAGGATTTTAATTTTAAGAAGGGTAGCGATTCAAGCTAGTATATTTTTGTGCTGGATTGAGATAAGTTAGGATCAAATTTGATCAAATTTTAAGTTGTACTCGAAAGCCTTTTAGAGTTCATACATAGGCTGGATCTTAAATTCTCTGTAGTGATTCTATGGCTACTCAAAACTTGCCCCCGACAACATCTATGCTCAAGCTTTAAACGATAAAAAATGGAAAATTAGACCAATGTCACCTACTCAACTGCAGGGAAAGATCAATTCTGACAAATTTTGCCGGGAAAGATTTATCCAGACAAAATTTCGTTGGAAAATATCTATCCAAACAACAGTTTCTTCGGGAAAGAACAAACTTCACTAGGAAAGATTTATCCTGACAAACTCTTGCCATGAGAGATCTATCCGGACAAAGCCGGGAAAGAACAAATGTTGCCGGGAAATATTTATTCCGACAAACTTTCGTTTGGCAAGATCTATACAACAATAGTTCGCCGGGAAAAGATCTATCCGGACAAAATTTCTCCCTAAGAGCATCCACAGGGGGGTGTATAAGGGGGTGTATGTTAAATATACACCCATTGTGATCGGAATCACCCACAATGGAGGGGTGTATATGAATGTATAATTACATCACCACCTTGGAGATGTATATTTAGATGCAATTGTACATCCTTTTTTACATTTCTTGCAGGTGGGACCCGGCTGCAAAAAGGAGAGGAAAAATGGAGAAAAGTGGCTTTACACCCCCGAAAATACACCCCCCATTGGAGCAAAAAGCGTATTTACACCCCCGGAGGTGTAATGGGGATGTAAAAGTGGCTTTACACCCCCAAAAATACACCCCCCCACTGTGGATGCTCTAAGAGATATATATCGACAAACTTTCACTGGGAAAGATCTATCCCAACAAAATTTAGCCGGCCAAAAACAACTTTCACTGGGAAAGAATATATACATACAAATCAATTCAGCACCTCAATTTAAATTTTTTTGCAATGTACTATAACTTACACGCTGTCTCAAATAAGTTGCTCATGATCAACACGTGAGCCTTTTGAAGAGTATTTTGACATCCAACATATATTCATACACCATCCTCGTTCTCTCTCTCTCTCTCTCTTCCTACATGGATAATGGAAGGCTTAAGTTACAATATCTTATTCGCAATCCCGCTCACCTAAGGACCTGAAAATGAGATCATGTGAGGACCAAATTCATCTTAACCACAAAATTATGTTTAGTTAGATCCAATCGCTTAAAATATTTTCCAACTTAAAAGGCCAAAACCTAATTTTATTAGGGGTAGGAGAAGGTACCGTCTAGACTGCAACTGCATCTAGGTTTTCAGACCAGTGAGTGAGAGAGAGAGAGCATTTCTTACATGAGTTTTCAGGAGCAAGTTTCGATAGGTGGCAAATTGACTTCTAATCGTTATGGGCCTGTTTGGTGGGCTTAAATTGGATCTACAATCCACAACCCCATAGAATCTCTATAGGTCGCAGCCGGCGAACTTGAGCTGTTTCTAGTGAACCCCACCCATCTCTGGCTCTGGCTCAAACCATGTCATCTCCGATCTCTTATTTCTTTTCTGGGACTTGTTCGTCATAAGTGATTCTTTTGTGGTTGGTGTCTCCTTCGTCCCCAGTGCTTCTATTTCATCGTTAAGATTTTGCGTTTTGATTCAATTAACATGTGAATTTAATGCTTGAACTTTGTTGGATTTTTCATTTTCTCCAAAACATATTTGATCATGCACTATTGAATTTATTTTGGGTTTTTTTTTTGGACGAAAATGATAATTCATTGACGGAGGACAAACTCCTGGAAACAAGAGCACAACATAAGGAAAGGCCCAACCAGTAGGTACGACAATCAAAAACAACCAACAACATAAACAAAGCAAGCTGCAAAGAAGCAAAAAAACAAAAACGCCACCCACACTAAGAGCAAGTCCACCCATAAAGGCAAAGGCAAGGCTAAGGCAAGGCAAGGGCTGCCACTATTCATGTGAATAGTGGCAGCCTTGCCTTAGTTGGCTCCACCCTTGGAAGGCTAGGGCAAGGGCAAATACTATTCATTATACTTTATTTTTTATTTTTTATACTTTAAACCATTAATTATAACCTTTTTAGATAATATTTTCGGTTGTCATGTGTCACTATTTATTATAAAATTCTCACCTGAAATTTGAGATAACATTTTCGGAAAAAAATTTCGGATAAAATTTTTGGTTGCCACGTGTTCATTTTTATTATAAAATTCACATCTCACCATACAATTGAAATACCTACTCACTCATCATACAATTGAAAGCAACAACGTCCAACCTTGCAGACTGTAATACTTTTAATAATATTTTATAGCCAGCCGGCTATACGTTTAATAATATTTTTATCATATTTTTTAAAAAGAGTATAGCCGGCCGGCCATACTCGGTTTTATTAATGATTCCAAAAAAATTGTGTAGCCGCTCGGCTATACTCCTTTTTTAAAATATAAATAGTATAGCCGCAAGGTTATACTCGGTTTTTTCTGTATTTTTAAAAAAATAGTATAGCCGGCCGGCTGGACTCGGTTTTATGAAATGTTTCTAAAAAATAGTATATCCGACCGGCTATACGTGTTTTGACACGTGGCCGCCCATTCGCTAGGCAGGTTCTCGTCTTCCAACTTACCAAGCCTAAAGCAACCAAACACACAGCTTCAAACAAAAACAAAACGACAAAACTTGAATTGCAAAACCAACGAATTGAGCAACAAATGTACGGTTATTATTACGTTGGGCAGAGAGTGAGGTGAGTGTCTTCAGGTTACTGGACTGGAGAGACTGGAGTTGCAGAACAGAGTGAGAGGCCATGGCAGCTAGTATAATATTCGAATATATTTCCAGCCGCGGCTATACGATTTGAATATTCAAATATATTTAAACCAAAATTTAATGGCCTCTGTATCTGAAGCCACACATACTTGAATACTTGTTTCGTTTATTGCCCAAACAAAGGCGAAATTCAATGCTCACAACTAAGGGACTCCAAGTTTTCAATCGTACTTAAAATCCACTGCTAATATTTCTCTAGATCGTATATAGAGTTAGAGGGAGAATGGGATTGATTGACGAAGGAATTAGAAAGAAAAAAGAGTTCCCGATAAAAAAAACCAAGAAGAAAAAGTTTCGACCTTTTAAGTTGGAAAATATTTTAAGCGGTTGGGTCTAATTAAACATAATCTTGTGGTTAAGATAAATTTGTTCCTCACATAACCTCATTTTGAGATCCTTATGTGAGCAGGACTCATCTTATTCGTGGCTTATCAATTGAGAATTATCGTGTTTTCTTTTGCAATTAGCGCAGCACAAGTTTTTCTTGCCTATTTTGTGGCTTGAAATCGAGGTTATTTTTGTTGGGATAATTTAGATTAAAAACTAAAGGCTTTTTATCACAAATGGTCCTTGACGTTTATGAAATTATCACAAATGGTCCTTGAGGTTTTTTTGTGACACTAATAGTCCTTAACGTTTGGACTTTTTATCACAAATGGTCCCTGTCGTAAAAAATTATGTTAAGTGTATGATGTAGAAGATAAGTGGAGCCCACATGTCCAATCACATTGTTACATTTGGATTAAATAATTAAATAAATAAATATTTTTTTGATGAAAATCCATTAAAAAACCATTTAGCCTCTCTCTCTCTCTCTCTCTACTCTTCAAGTTTTTCAATCACGAAGACCAAGTTCAAGCTTAAGTTCATCATCCTCTTCAAATAGACAAAGACCAAGAAAAGCCTGGGATGAATTGTAGAGAAATTGAAGCAAATGAGAAGAAAATGGATCAAGAGAAAACAATCCGTGCATATAGAGAAGAGATTGAAGGCCTTAAAGGCCGTCTATCAGTTTCACAGAAGAAATTTTCTGAAGCAGAGAAGAAAGCTAATGCACCCAAAGAACTAAGAGAGAGAGATGATGTGATACTCAAACTAGAGGAGGACAATCAGAAGGTTTCAAGATCAGCTAAAATGGAAGAAGGAGCAGTTCAGACATCTAGAAGAAGTACATGACAAGCTCTGAGAATAGTTTCTTATTCTCTCAGCGATCCACATAGAGAGAGAGAGAGAGGCTAAATGGTTTTTTAATGGATTTTCATAAAAAAAAAATATTTATTTATTTATTTAATCTATATGTCACGATGTGATTGGACATGTGGGCTCCACTTATCTTCCACATCATACACTTAACAGAATTTTTGACGGCAGAGACCATTTGTGATAAAAAGTCCAAACGTTAAGGACTATTAGTGTCACAAAAAAACCTCAAGGACCATTCGTGATAATTTCATAAACGTCAAGGACCATTCGTGATAAAAAGCCAAAACTAAAAGGGAGAGAGAAAAACAAAACATCAACAGCCCAAATAAAAGGGCCCAAGAAACTCAATCCACTCCTTGCCCCGTGCGAAGGCTTTGTCTTTTATCAAACACACACTCGACGACACTCTCACATCCCAAAAGCCCTAATCTCTGTAAACCTAAAATCCCCAATCTCCTCATCTCCTTCGCTTACGCACATACAGAGACACAGCCATGTCTCTAGTTAGACCCGGATCAGGGTCAGCCCAGCCGACGAAGCTTCGATGGGGAGAGCTTGAAGAGGACGACGGCGAGGATCTGGACTTCCTCCTTCCGCCGAAGCAGGTGATTGGGCCCGACGAGAACGGGATCAAGAAGGTAATAGAGTACAAGTTCAATGAGGACGGCAATAAGGTCAAGATCACGACCACGACCCGGACTCGGAAACTCGCGAACGCTCGACTTAGTAAGCGGGCCGTGGAGCGCCGCTCCTGGCCTAAGTTCGGCGACGCCGTGCATGAGGACGTCGGTGCCAGGCTAACCATGATCTCCACCGAAGAGATCCTCCTTGAGCGCCCCAGGGCTCCTGGTATGTCTTGTTCCGATTTTCGGATTGTTGTTGTTGATGGGTGTTTTTATTTTAGGGTTTGTAAGGAGGATTATGTGGAATTTACTTACCCTCTCTGTTTTTTTTGGAATGTTTTTGACAAAACTTTAATTGTGTATCATTATGTTTTTGTGAGTAAAAACCGATTCTTAGAAATATGTTAAAATTATTTGGGGAGATTTTGGTTATTATTTTTAAGTTTCTCTGTTAGTTTTTGTAATAGACATGTAATGATTCTTGAATTAAATCTCGGCTAAATATGTTTTTGTAGTAGTATTTCAAGTAGGTTAACTGGGTTTGCTATTGGAAATTGTGAATTGTATTGTTCGTTGCTTTGTTACTAAGCATTTTGCAAGGGAAATTAGTGATGTGTCTGTTTGAGGCAATTGCTATGTTTGAATGAAGGGAATAGAAAAAGGCGCTTTGTTTACATGAACAATTACTTTGTTGTTCTTGACAATTAGTCTGTCTAGCTGACCTTATATGTCTTTTCTAGGTGAGCATAGGGCATTTAGCCATTCTTCATGGAATTAGTTCCCAACAGTTTTCCTAATTGGCTTAAATCTCATAACTCGATATGGACAGTATACATGTCTAGTTAAATGATGCAGAAAGATCTTCTAACCCAAGACCTTAAGTATATAAGTTTGTCTTACAAAGTTAAGACAAGTTCAGCTGTGCCAGCTATCTTGAAATGCTCCTTCATCTGGGCCTGGACTCAAGTCCCTTAGATTAGGTTTATATGGAGGTTGGATGTTGTTTTAGGTTAAGAGGCCTGCTCAGGGATGGCTACTTTCTCAGAGATAATTTAGTGCAAATTCATTGCATCAATTTGATTTTGAAGATAACGTCTCTTGCCATGTCATTTTCATTTGTGCATGATGCATGATTGACATAGAATAATATTTTGAGTAACTATTTGTTGATGGCCTCCTATATCTCATTGCTTTTGCGGCTTCTCTATTTATGTCTTATGTCAGAGATTTGTTTTTGATTTGTTTGTTATCATTCAATTCCAATTGGTCACAGTAACTGAATTTTTGGGGTTTTGTGCTTATATTTATCATCACCACCCCATTTTTGTATTTGTTTTTGACTGTGAACTCCAAACTCCAAACAGGTAGTAAGGCAGACGAACCAAAGGCTGGAGGAGACTCTTTGGCTCAACTCGGAAAAGGAGGGGCTGCTCTCAAACTTTGTAGGACTTGTGGTAAGAAGGGTGACCACTGGACTTCACAGTGCCCGTATAAGGATCTCGCCCCACAGGCTGAAGCATTTAGCGATAAGCCTCCTACATCAGATGCTGCAACTGGAGCTGCTGGAACTGGCAAGTATGTTCCTCCAAGCGTGAGAGCAGGGGCAGACAGAACTGGATCTGATATGAGACGAAGGAATGATGAGAACTCTGTTCGTGTCACCAACCTTTCAGAGGACACACGGGAGCCTGACTTGCTTGAACTTTTCCGGCCTTTTGGGGCTGTAAGCCGTGTTTACGTTGCTCTTGATAAGAATACTTCCATTAGCAGAGGATTTGGGTTTGTCAATTTTGTGAACAGGGAAGATGCCCAGAGAGCAATCAACAAACTGAATGGGTACGGTTATGACAATCTCATCCTCAGGGTTGAATGGGCCACACCCAGGACAAATTAGACCCTTCTTACCCCTCTGTTTTCTTAATCTTATGAAGATACTTGCATTAAGATTGTTTTGTAGGATTTTGGTCCTATAATGTTTTTGTTCAGATGCTTTATCGAATTTTATGTTCAAGATTTTGTTGCTCTAAATGGTTATTAAAGTTGCTTGTGCGAGTACTAAAAGATTAATATGAGTTGCTTCCTACAAAGATTTAAAAATGTTGTGCTTGCATTCGTTTTTTTTTATTGTACTAGAAGAGAGATGTGGCTAGAGATCTTGGGTACCTAACACTGTTTCGTTTTCTAAATAAACTCAAGGGTTTGAGTTTTGTACGCATCGTTTGCAATGAATCATGAGCTGTTTGGTTTGTGCAGCCCCCCGAGATTGGGTTCTGCAACTTTATTTTGTTCTTGAAAAAACATTTAGTTATTCACCTGCTCTTTTGTAAGATAAACAAAGTTTCCATGCAAAGGGAGAAAACAAGAAATTGAATATAGCCTATTTTGATTTTTCCACAATAGGCCACAGCTATCAACATTTAGTTGACCATTGATTGTTAGGATATGAGCGGGCTGGAGGTAGAAGCACGCATTGTGAACTGGATTCCAGGAGAGGCAATGAGTTGGGAGCTTGGGGGAGGACTCATGGCAGAAGCCGGAGACAAGAGGAATTTGATTCCCGATCGATTGGAGCTTGTTGAATCTGCCGGAAGTGGCACGTAGGGCACTGCAGGCAATTCACAGTTCCAGGACTCCGCGGGGGTTGGTTGCTCACCAGCCCTATACTGAAGGATAGTCCTGTATAGTAAGGGTAGGAGGCCCTCCATTAGAAAAGAGGAGAGGGGAGAGTTGAACTATTTTTCAGTGGGGGTGAGATTTGGGAATGATTTTAAGGCAAAAGGAGAGGGATGGTATTGTGAAGGAACTGGTACAATGTCATTTTCTCCACGCCTAAAAGTGACCCTGTGAGCTAAAATGAAGGCTCATCTCCATCTGTGGGGATCCAAATAAAAACTGTGGGCATGATATTATATATTTTACCAAATCTGTCTAAGATCTGTTTTTTAGGTGGCAACATGTCTCTTTTCTTTTATATTTGTGTGTGTTTTTTTTTTAATATAAAAAAATCTAGGTTTCATTTCATCTGTGAAATCAATGAGATGGTCTCTACCTTCTTCCAGAGGGAGGCTCGAGAGCCATCATTGTTACAATTTTGATGCCTACTGTACAACTTGCCCTCTTCCCTCTCCAAATGCAATCTCTCTAGGGTTTGATGTGCATACTGTAAAGTTTTCGGGTATAGGGTATATTATGGAGTGGAAAATGGTAATAGAATATATATATATAGAGCTTCCATTGATGAATGCCTCAAATAAGCTTATTTGAGGAGTACCCTTATATATAAAAGTTACAAAATAAGCCTACCTCATTGCTCGTTATAAATATAAAATCTAGTACACAAATCCGACCTTGAAAAAGTGCAGGTGGTGCCACAGCACAAGGTAATGCTAACTTGTACTTTTGGATTTATTATGAGTACAATAAGCTAAATGATCTCTTAAATAATAACGACATTTCCAAAAGTACGGTATACTATTACTATGCTTGATTTGGACAGAAGAATTTGAAAGAAATTGATTTGGATGCAAAAATAAAGCTAATTTTGGCACAAAATCTAGAAAAACATGAAGATTGAATGTATTCGAAAGAACTAAATGTAACACATTTAAAATGACTATATAATAGCAATCATTTGAAATCCATTTATTTTGCTATACATTGAACTGTGATAGTTTAAACAAACAATTTTACTTTATAATATCTAATCACTAAATTTGGAATTACATCATCTAAGTGGACACTAATTCCATCACAATCTTTTTTTGGTTTCCCAAGGTATCCTCAGGTATGGCCCAGACCTAATCCTCTGAAGTATTGTCAGGTGCATATGCGGGGACCTCTCCCAAAAAAGTTTTATACATCTACAAGGACTCAAACTCGAGACCACTTGTTTAAACGACCAAAGCCCCTTCCACTCTGACCAACCCTCGTTGATTCCATCACAATCTTTCACCATCCTAGAGATCACATCTTGTAAACGTTACGGTTAATTCCTTGAACACGTGTAGTTCTTCCCCGACATAAATCAATGACTATCAGAGCTATACGTCAAATCGGAAAAGTGACCACAAAAGGGGCCCATTATCTGTACACCTATAATCAAAAGTTCTACTTGACTTTATTCTTCTCTTCTTGGAAGGATAAAATTGCTATAGCCACTAACCTATTATCTAGAGATAACTGAATCTGCCCATAATCCTAATTTTTTTCTCTGAAATTATAAAAGTTGTAACCTAAAGTCCAGGTGCAATAAGACATAAGAATTTAAAATGTATCCATTTACGTGTAAAAATAAATATCACAAAACTAAAAACTAGTTCGTTTAAAACGTGATTTATCGGGCTGTTCGTTTGGTTGATCGAGAGAAGTGCCAAATTTTCGTGAAAATTGGAGAAGCTGCCTACCCCACTAGAAATTACATCTAATTCAGATAATTACTGCAAGCCATGTGATCCTATCCTACCCCAAGTAAAACCAAATCATCAATGGGTTAAAAAAAAAAAAAAAAAAAAAAAATCAAACTGAAAGGAAAAGAGGGCAGATTGGGAAAAACAGAAAGAACCAAAAGAATCCAAACTGGCAGGCAGACGTGCACTCTCTGAACTCCGCTCGTCAGCATCGGCTTCATTGGTAATTTTGGGTATATAAAGCAGCAAGGGGCCCAAATCTTAAAGAGCCCAGATTCCCTTTTCGACAGTCTGTCTCAAATCTTTCATCTCGTGGGGTGCTTCTTGTGCATTACTGAGTAGAGCTCACCTTCCAGGTTGTACCCACGACCGCATTTTCTTGGGTTCTCAGATATCAGCTTCTTCCATCCCTCAGAAACGTTTTCATGGCTTCGCTCGTCGAATCTGGCTGGAGGGTACTTCCTCTTTCAACCCTTTTACTTTTATACTGCGGTCGTAGCTTTTACTGGTTTTTTTAAATAACAAAAATTGTTTCTTGAACCCAGATTTGATCTTTTTGTTGGGTGTTGCTTGCTTTTGAATTATTGTGTGTTTTTTTCCCCTATATGTGTATATTTTCATAATGCAGGCATGTGGGTTGTGATTGGTGTGATTGATTTTTCTGTTTTTGTGGGATAACGTAATGATTTGATCTGCCTAGTGCGTTTGGATATTGTTGTTACTGAATTTAAGTAATGAGGTCACTGGGTGGTTCTTTTCTTTCTTTTTTTATTTCTTTAAGTAATTTGGATGAGGAATAGTGACATTAAGGCGCATTATGTGTGTTCAGAATTGATATCAGCTGACTATTTGGAGATATTTTATTAAGATTATGTTTCTTAAAAAAGAAGCAGGTTCGTGTAAGTTGTGGTCAAGCAGTGTTAGTCGTATGATGCTTGAGTGTGAAGCAATATAATTGGATTGAAATGTTATTGTCCATTCCTGGGATAACGCAATGATTTGATGTACCTCGTGCATTTGGATATTGTGGTTACTGTTTTCAAGTAATGTGGTTATTTGGTTGCCTTTTTTTTCTTTTTCTTTTTTCTTTTCCTGTCCTTTTCCATTGTAATGACATCAGGGCAGCATTAGGTGTTCAAGATTGACATCAGGTGAGGATTTGTAGGTGCTCTATTATGATTATGTTCCTTCAAACCTAAGCGGGTTCATGTAATTTGTGGTCTAACAGCATTAGCTATATGATTCTTGGATGTGAAGCAATATAGTTTGAAATGGTATTATTCCACTGTTCTTTTCTTTGACTAATAACGGTACCTAAATGTATATCTGTTTCTTATTTCATGCAACACCAAACTCCTTTTTCCAAACTTCCAATGTCCTTTCTATTGAATCTTGGGACCCTGGATCACATGGACTGGGATCTGAGTCTAGGTTAGGAGCAACACGATGCATAGGCGGGGGTCATCATACTCTGGGTTTTAAATGATGGAAAGTATTTTTCATTCTTTCAATTAAACGATGCATAGGCGGGTGGCATCATAGTGTTTCTCAGTTGGTCCTTGCTTTCATCTCCATCGATCAATTTTGTAACTTTGGCGTGTGAATGTTACCTTTAAATGTTCTCAAATGAAAGGAGAATGCAACTGATTTCTCTCTAGAAACTCCTCTGGTCAGGAATGATTAATTTTCCTTCTTAATTCTCCTAATTGTCTCTATTGTTATCTAAAATTTTTCTTACTTTGTGAAATTCTTCTTTCTTTACTGTGCAGTATCTGATCACAAATTTCAACGACTTTCAACTGGCATGTCTAGGAAGTTTCTTTCTCCATGAGAGTGTTTTCTTTTTATCTGGACTCCCTTTTATATTTCTTGAGAGGGCAGGATGGCTGAGCAAGTACAAGATTCAGGTTCATCTCTCTTGACTCGGCTCGTAGTTAATTATTTTCACTTCTTTTTTTTTTCAGATCAGGAAGTATTTTTTTCTTCCTCAAAGATTTGTCTGACTAGCGCTATATGCCAGCCAAAATGTTTTCCAGCTCTGTTTAACATTGGAGATTGTAGACACAAATGTGTCTTGGAATCCAGTTTTTAGTAGAAGTCTCAATGATCAGGGATGAAGTTAGTTGTAGATTTGTTGAAGTCTTTATATGATGCTAAAGTGAAAGGTGATGGAGACTACGTAGTTGGGTCGGGCTTTATGTTTTGGGAAGAAATTTGATACCAAAGCTTTTTACTGAGCCTTATTGCAGTAATCACACTTTTGTTTCCTTTGGGTGAGGCTTATGGGATAAGTGAGGCTCTAGAGCTAGCCTTTTACACATGAACTGCAGCTTATAAGATTCTTGCACTTGATAGTTTGTGTGATTGGGGTGACTTGGATTATACCTAGTTGGGCAGTGATGTATTAAGAGTTGGCATCGTCGTGTTGCACAAAGCAGAATAGAAGAGTATGGACGGAATATTCGTTGTGTGTATTTTTGGTCTTTCTCAATGGAGCAGAGAAGCTGATGGGAAGGAGTACGCTCTCAGGGAGAGGAAATATTTTAAGAAAGCTGTTTGAATGGACTAGATGGGCTTTTGCTACTTATTTTGTAGATTCATGACAATTTTCTTTCTCTTTACATATGTAATGATTGTTTGGTACCTTTTACCCTTATGGACATAGGTGCTGCCCCATTGGCATTTCAATAGAACTTATAAAAATAGTGCCGTAACTTGATTCTAGTTTTCTGCAGACAAAAAATAACAGCCCTGCAGCTCAGGAGAAATGTATTACTCGCCTACTGCTGTATCATTTTTGTGTCAATCTGCCAGTTATGATCATTTCCTATCCTGTCTTCAAATTCATGGGCATGCGGAGTAGTCTTCCATTGCCGTCCTGGTATTTTCAGGTTCTTTATATGCTAAAGCATATTTTCTCAGACATTGTGGAAGTTGATGTCATTATCATTCAAATGATGAAGGCCACAATTTTTTTATACCTTTTTGAACATTTGGACTTTGAAAAGGCATAATTCTGTAATTCTGCATTTGGTTTGGCAGGAAAGTTGTTTCAACACAGATCATTTTCTACTTCGTCTTAGAGGATTTTGTATTCTATTGGGGACATAGGGTTCTGCATACAAAATGGTTGTATAAGCATGTGCATAGTGTCCATCATGAGTAAGTGAGAGTTCTAAGTGAACTTATTCGGTGTTAACAGTTTTGAATAATGTAATATGTGAGCTGCATTTTGGAGCTCTTACTGGTATAGCAAAACATGTGCAGATATGCTACGCCTTTTGGACTGACTTCTGAATATGCTCACCCGGCTGAGATATTGTTCCTTGGTTTTGCCACCATTATTGGTCCTGCCATCACTGGGCCACATCTGATCACTCTGTGGTTATGGATGGTACTTAGAGTGCTCGAGACAGTCGAGGCACATTGTGGTTACCATTTCCCGTGGAGCCTCTCAAACTTCTTACCTTTGTATGGAGGGTATGTGTATTTTTCTATAGCGGTCCTTTTTATCAGTGTGTATACAATATGTGCTAATTTATTCCTTTGTTTCTGAAATGGTTTTCTTTTATCATCCAGTGCTGATTTTCATGACTATCATCACCGTTTGCTTTATACCAAGTCTGGCAACTATTCATCAACTTTTGTTTACATGGACAGGTAAGCTTTTAGCATCTGCTGCTTAAAGCATTAGGAATTTTTCTACTGTAGTGTAAACTATAGTGATTGCCAGATTATCTCTGAATTATTTTTGAAAAATGCTTGGATCAGACTATGAATTAATGTTTCATCATTTTTGTCAGTTGATAGTTCCTTGTTTTCAAAAATGAATATATGCCATGGAATATAGTGTTACTAATCTAACATGAAACCAATATTTGTTCATCTTATGAACTTAGTTGTTATGGCTGACATTTTCTGTTCCGTTAGCAGGTTCTATAAATTGCTCTTTTTAAAATACAGAGAACGTTTCGCTTAAAATATCTGAAATATTATTTCCCTGAGATGCACAAGCTCCTGATTTCGTTTTCAATACGCGGATGGGTCTTGTTGGTTAGACCAAAGTCTTCATTGAAAGTATGAGATGGTTTAAGGCTCATCCTTTTCATTTGTGAACAAGGGACAAGGGACAGGAGAAGACACCTTTGGCAATGATTCACTAGTTCATCTTGCTATTAGTTTATATAAGAATCTAATTTCTTAATTAAGTAAATAAGTGAACACCAACAGAGGCAGCAATGCCTGCAAAAAGTATACCAATCCATGTCTCATAGTGTCATCTCTCTTTTGTATGATTTTTCAGGATCTTTGGAACCGATACCGGTTACAGAAAGTTGAAAGCACTGAAGAAAACTGGAGTTGAAGACTACAGCAAGGAAATGTGACATGGGAGCCAGAAATTTTATGAACTAGCTTGACATTAGTAAATGGGTTCTTTGATTCTAAGGGCAGTGCTGAAGAGGTCTCTGTTTCTGTCTCCACCTAATCTTTGTATGCAGCCATCTTTTTTGTGTTTAATTTATTTTTCTCATTTTAGAGCTCATGTTAATGTGGAATCAGTTGAAAGCATTATGCAGACATTTGTGCCCGCTAATTGCTGACATGAATGAAGGTGCCGCCTTTTTCTTCTTCCCCCAACGTTTTCTCTTTGGCCCCTCTGGTGATAATAATCTTATGTTGAGTCATGGAATTTGGAATTTGAATTCACTAAATCAGCAAAACATTATATTTTTCTTTATTAACTAATTAATTTCATTAAAGATATAAGAATTTATAGAAGATAAGGGATAACATTTTGAAATGATTGATCAATATCTGTATATGTTCAAGGTTTGTTATTCTTCTATTTCTTTTCCTTTTATTTTTTTTGGTTTGAACCATGAGGTGGTCCTGGATGGGCCACAACTATGGGTGGCACCTTTAAGCCTTAACCACAACCCAGACTAATCCCCACTCACAGCGGGTCGGCTCGTAAGGGGTAAAGTGTTGGTCAAAGTGGTGACTCCGTACGAGAGCAGGGATCGAACCCCTGACCTCTCTTAAGGAATGAGAGTGCCGAACCACTCACACCAACCACCTTGGTTATTTCTTTTCCTTTTGACTCCCCCTGAAAAACTCACTACAGTGTGTTTGGATGATGAAAGATGAAATGTTTTAGAATTTATCAAGTTCATTTAATGAATTTTATGAAGTTTTTTATTTGGCTAATTAATTTAAACGCAAAATTTAATTTAATATTTATCATCTTAGAATTTAAAAAATAACGACTATTTAAATATAATTTAAATTTAAAATCTATGACCTAAAAATTTCATATTTTTTACTACATGAAATTTCTAGATTTCTTTATCTATATATATAAAGCAAAAGGGAAAGAATAGTGAAACATTCAAAATATCAGAAAATGTCATTGGTTAATACAAACATTAAGAATTGAAATTATTAATGAAATGAGAATAATATGATAAATTCACACTTTTCATATTAAAAAAATTAAAATTAAAAGAAAAATCAGATAATAGATCCTATTTTTATGGAACACAACTACCCATTATTTTTTTAAATTCTAAAATAAATTTAAAATTTTTTTAAAAAAAAGCCTCTATCAAGGGCAGAAGAGCGTGCAGATAGACCAATTTTTTTAATCCAAATTTTTAGATTTCTTTGTTTTTTCTAATCCAAACAAGGGAATTAGGGCTAGTTTGGCATTGATATGATGTAAAAATAATCGCTGTCAGATTTGCTGTGAGAGAAATCAGTTGTGAGATAAAACAGTTTGGCGTTTGGTAAACTTTTTGTTAAAAGTGTTGTTGATATTGATTTTCGCATAATTAGAAAATGATTCCCTATAATTATTAAACTTAGCATAATCAGAAAATTCCCTATAATTATTAAACTTAGCATAATCAGAAAATAATTCCCTATAATTATTAAACTTAGCGACTCTCTGATTCCTGCATAATTAGAAAATGAAAGAACCCTATTAGCTGCTTTCTCTTGTAACTTTCTCTCACAACAATTTTTAACAGTAAGTGATTTTCTCATAGTTTACCAAACGGGCTGAGTTTCCTAAATTTTTTTAAAAATCACTTATTACTCTGAATAAGCAATGCCAAACGAGCACTTAGGGCCAGTTTGGCATTGCTGTGCTGTGAAAATAATTGCTGTTAGATTTGCTGTGAGAGAAATCAGCTGTGAGAGAACACAGTTTGACGTTTGGTAAACTTTTTGTTAAAAGTGTTGTTGGTATGGATTCCCGTTTAATCAAAAAATAATTGTTGCATAATCATTAAACCCAGCGCCTCTTTGAAACTGATTCCTATATAATCAGAAAATGAAAGTACCTTATTAGCTGCTTTCCCAAATAGCTTTTTTTCACAGCAATTTTTAACAATAAGTGATTTTCTCATAGTTTACCAAACGGATTGGGCTTCCCAAAATTTTTTAAAAATCACTTATCATCCCAAATAAGCAATACCAAAACGGGCACTTAGTGTTAATTTAAGAAATTCTGATTTTTATCAAAATTCCAAATTATTTCCCTCATTTCCAAGTAATAGTATGACCTAATTGTCGGTAATAGCGGTAATAGTATGACCCGATTGTCACAAAAATGAAAAGAGACAGAAGTTTAAATCCGCAAACGGATAAGAAGGGGTTTGATAGAATGCAGTTGGGATTAACGAATTTTCTACTCATCAGCTGAGTTTCAAACCCTCCAAATTAACCAAACCAATTACTCAATCTCCCTTCAAACCCACCTTATTTGTCATGCGGACTTGGCCATCGACATCCTTTTTCTTCAAACACGTATACAAATGAAGGTAAATTTTTCTTCAAAGGAAGGAAAAAATGAAGTACAATTAATTAAATAAAAACAAACCAAAATCAATAATACCACCATATTCACTTGATAAAACACCAAACCTTTTTTATAGCTTTTCGGCTTAGAAAAACTACATTTTCTTACCCCGTTTTTGGAATCCACTAAACTTACGTTGGGCTTTTAGGAAACAGATTTTCCATTCAAAACGCAACTTTGCTGATCATGACCCATTACCATTGCCAAACAGACCCCTCCACTTTTACCATTTCCCCAAAAACCCCATGACCCATTACCAGACCCAATAGGATTAACCAAACCTAACCCAAACCTAAACTTCCAACCCCAAAATAAAACCCTAAATTCAAGGACACGTGTTGCGCCTCAGATTCACCACGACCACGCTCACGTTGTCAGTGCTGTGCCTGGCCAATGCCAGCTTCGTCAGCAGCATCGAAGCGTCGGAGCACGCCCTGTCCGACGACGCCGCCGATGACCCATCGGTCTCCGCCGCCGCTGCCGCAAGTCGTTTCCCCCTCAGGCACATTCTCGCCACCCCACACGCCGTGTCATTCGACACCACGTCCCACAGGCCATCGCTCGCCAATATCAAACACTCGTCCTCCGCCGTCCGATCCGTGATCGTCACCTCCGGCTCGCAGCTCACGTACGGCTTCAAATAATTGTCACCTGCAAAAAAATTCACAAATTAACAATTAAAATCTTGCCGTACGACCTCTCCGAATAATTGTGTTCAGCTTTAACAGTTCCTCACGTACCTATGGCTCTTGACATGGCGAGAACTCCGAGAACCCGTGGACCATCCCAGTATATGACCCGGCCACCCGCCTCCTCGATCCGCTTCAACTCGTCCGGACGATCCGGCTGTTCGAACAATAAAATCCAAAACAAAATTAATAAAAATAAAATCAACCGAATTGGGAAGTTCACTATAATAAAGTGGACTCGCATATATCACGTATTTTCCTCCTCAGATATAATGCGGCCCTCTCAGATTAAAAAGCCTCCAAATTTTCTCGGCAACCAAACAGATTTTAAACCGTGCAATGAAGGCAATCGACCTTGTGATCAACTGAAAGAGGAAAAGCCTTGCCATTTCGGCAGAGCACGGCCCTAGAATCGCCACAATTGGCAACAACGATCTTATCGGGAGTGACGACAGCGACGACGGCCGTGGATCCAACGGCATCGGACTCGGGCGTTTGAAGCTCGCAGCGGCAATGACTCACTCCACCGCCACCTTCGCTCCACGCAACCACCTCCTTGTCCATCCGCACGAAGCTTCGCTTCATGGCGGTCCTCCACTCCTCCATGCTCTCCACTTCGTCTCTCACCAGCTCATGTAACCGCTCTTTACATCTCGTCGCCACCTAAACAAAAAATCCAAACGACGCATTAAAATCAAAGGACAACAAATTCGAAGTCGTTTATGAATACAAGAATAAAGGACTCTGGTAGGTACATGAGAGCAGCCATGGCCATCGTAGACGCCGAAGTAATGCAATTTCCCGACGGTTTCTCGGTTGCGTCGGCAAAACGATGGGTGTATGGACACCGCGTCCTCCATATCTCGTCGTCTTCCACAAACGGAAGCCAATCCGTACTTCGGAAGCTCACTGGAAGCTTCTGGAATGTTCGATGAAGTGGACGGCCGGCACTTGGCCGAAATCTTCAGGCTCGCAACGACTTTCTCTTCGTCGGAAGAGCCGGAAAACTCCAAGGCGTTGTCCAGGTCGCGAGAAACCGACGTAGGGCAGGCCTCGACTTTCTTGCGTTTCTCGGCATTTTCTGGCGGTGAGGCCACGCCGGAAACGAATTTGTACCGTCGGATCTCCATCCTCCTCCGCCTTGCGGCACGTGAGCTCTGCTCGCACGGATTCGATGACGTGTCACTCTCGCTCACTACTCCGCAGCAGATCTCCGTCATTTCAAAATTTTAATTCATCTAAATTAATCCCATTTTTGCGCGAAATAAAATGAATTTTTTTTAATTTCAATTGAAAGCAAGAAGTTGTAAGGGAAGGCTCGCGCGCTCATGAGTGAAGCTTATAAAGGCAGCTCCCATGGGCCATGGGCCCACCAACAGCTTTTTACATAGAGACCTGCAACTCTCTCTTTCTTCGTTTCTCTCTCTTGCCCGTGGTCGCCATGGGCAGACCGGACAGGCGAAATGATGTGTGACGACGTAGTGCTACTCTGCCTAAACAAACTTGTTTCATTTATCACCGTTGATCCCTCTCTTCAACTCTTATCTCGTCCGTCAAAACAAAACACGTGTAGCTAACTCTGGGGAGTAAGGGAGACGTGGCCCAATAAAAAATCGACACTGAAGATGGGAGTGGGCTTTCTTTCCTGACACGCATGTGATCTTGTTCTTTGTCTGGAGTTTAATTCTTTTTTCCGTTTGAAATTTGATGAGGTGTTGCCATGTGTCCCGGCCTCGAATGCGAGATTGGATATTTGAAAAAAGTTATAGCTTTTTGTGGAGCTTGCGACGTGTGGTCCAATCAGAGCGCTCTACGTAGAGGGGTGTGTGTTGACGGGTTGGCCCAGGTGTCTACGTCGTTGACCCCTCCTGGGATATCTAAGGGACGCTGTCTCAGTCAGTACGCGTGGAGAAATCTCATCACCATTCGTTCATCAAAGGCTGGGAACACGTTTCACGCATTGGCATATTCAGTTACAACGTCTATTTTCATCTTCAAGTTTATTTAATCTTTCCTGTTTTCGCTACGAAATTATTAAATCTTGGTAGTGACAGTTACTTTCTACTAACTTTTTGTGAATAAAAAAAGACTAATTAAAAATAAAAAAAGCGTTAACAACTGTGAATCGTTGATGAGTTAGAACCGTACAACAGCAGGAGATTACTGTTGCATACTCTCTTTTTTTCTTCTATTGTTAATAAGTTTTTTTTTAGGAGATTACTCATAGAGACGCTATTACTTCTGCGTTGAAGTTATATGCGTGATAAAAAATAGTTAGTGTTCAAAGTTAAGAAAAGGTGGGGACCTTCAATTTTGAGTTAGGCAGGAACATAATGACCATACTGGGATTTGTTTAACATATAGCCAAACATCAAAGCACAACGTGGAGAAGAGCTAGCTGGCACAGTACGTTCTGTGGGGAGGGCCGAGAGAGCTCAATTCAAATCTCTAAGTAGAGACCTCCACGTGGAAAACCTTTGGTGGCACCTAATTGTACTTAAGTGGGCCACGTGGAAAACAAGGCAAAGGCATGAAGTAACCTAACCCTAGTTTTCTTCACCCAAAGGAAACAGCCTGGTATGGTTAACCACACCCTCTCTGACGAAAACCCTAAAAAGCTAAACCCAACTCAGAGGGTGGTTTGCTTCTTTCTTTTCTTTTCTTTTCTTTTCTGCTACGTATGGGTCTTGAACGGATGACACGTGGCAACGGGGATCTTAAGGGGAAGCGTCATGCATGCAATGTTACGTGTCTTCCTGGTCACGACACGTAGGACGTGATGGACAAGGAGCTGTGGGTTTTGGGTGGGATTAGAGAAGAACAGTTTGGGTTTGGGTTTGGGTGCAGAGAGAGGGGGGGTACGTGGTGGGCTGGGTGGGGTGAGTAGTGTTAGGGTGTGCTGAAAAAAGGGCACACGCGGAGGACTGTAGGAAGCGGTGTGTAGTTTTCAGAGCTCGGGATGCGTAACAATTGGCTCTGTTTATGTCGTGCAATGCAGAGAGAGAGAGAGAGAGCCAGCCAAAGCAAAGCTTCCTTTAGCTCTCTCTCTGCATGCATTTCTGTTTCTGCACAGAAACTAGAGCTTCGACACATTAGCTCACTTTGCGTCTCTTTCTGGCAGTGGATTAAAATTTTGGTAATATTTGCTGCTTCTGGTCGGAAATAAAAATTTTAAAAAAATTGAATTAAGGGAAATTGGGATTTGAATATTTTAGGCACTAAGGTTCGAATTGTTACAGCTGTGGAGTGTGGCGGGACAACTGCTTCAGTTTCAGAGCTTCTATTGTTGGAATGTTAGGGTTGTTCTTCTTTGACTTCCATGCTTCCAAGTTTGATTAAGTCCACATAATAAATGGTTCACGAGAAACTCTGTGGAAAAAATCGGTAACAATCTTACGTAGAGTCAAAGTTTTGTATACTATATAGAATATGCTTGTCAAAATTATATACTGTATATATAACAGGCGCCCCAAGTGCTTTGTTTTATTTGATTTATTTACTTATTTTGGATATATACATTATCATGACCAATAGAATTGTGTTACTTTGGTTTAAAGAATCTAATTAAGGTGACAGTTTGAATTGAATCTGTGTTGGGTCGAGTTTGAATGGCATGTTATATATGTACGTACATTAGATTGGTTGATTGCGAAGACTAGAATTTGATTTGGAACGAAGGAAACTAATTTCAGTACATTAGATTGATGGACGGCTCACTACTCGACGCATCATGACAATAAGAAAGGCAATCAAACCATTAGCCCAAGAAAAGGAAACCAAAGCTTGGAATCCAATATGAGAAAACCTCAAAGTTTATTGAATGATAATAGGGATAACAACCCTAAACCTTTAGCTAAAGTTGGTATAAATACTACCTCAAGTCCAAGAATTCCTAGGAATCCTAAAAGAATAATAATAATAATAATAAAAAATCCCAAAACTCCCTCAAAAACTAAAATGTTGTTTTGGGCTATTAAATGACGTCAACCACCCAAAAAAACCCATATATGACTGGGAAGTGGCAAGTTTGACTCATGACTCTGTTCTTTTCAAAACGACGAATCATTAACCCATTTCAGAGCTCAAGGTCCAAATATGCAGTTTATTACTCAATTTACCCTCATCATATGCATCTTTGATTGGATTACCGGTTTTAATAATGATGAAAAAATGAATAAATTCTCATCAAATATTTGATAATACATTGTATATGTAAAATAGAAATTAAACATAGTTCCATGATATGATTAAAATTGTTCATAATTTATTCAATTTCAAATGCCTATAAGAGGAAAATTCATGAAACAATCTTTTTATTTCATTTTATTTGGATTACATACCGCATGAAACCAACTAGATGAGATTGGATTGATTTCAATTTTTCAAAATAAAAATATGTCATCCAATTAAAATACGTGGGTTTTAGAATTTAGGAATCCAACTCGATCCTTCAAATCATCAAAACCAATCAAAATTAAATTGAATTGACTGGTTTGAGCGAATTGAATTTGATCTTTAACAAATGTGCTTCATTGCCCCCTCAAATTCGGATGCCTTTGAGGCTTTTCATGTAAAAGACCTCCTAAGTTGAGGCGCCCATGGACCAAGCCAAGACCCATCTTGTTTGAGGAGTGCAATTAACATGGGGTAAGGAATGCAAGCCCAACATAGTATAAACACACTATTTAATCCAATTATCAATCCCTTAATTGTAGCAACTATGATCACTTTTTTCACTTTCACGTATGTGGTCAAAGGTTCAAAATTCCTAAACATTCTTCAATGAATATTTGTGTAAATCCCCACTCAATTGTTTGTACTAAAATAAATGTGTCAAGAAGTAGAGGACTTCCTTTTTATATAGGAAAACACAACTACAACCATATATACAAGACGGAGGGAGAATAGTAATATGGGCTCCAATGTGTATAAATTAGGATTTGGTTCTATCTCGAATTGACGAAAGTGATTTGAGAATTCTGTTTGCTTTTACAACTAACTCAACAAAGTTGTCCACACTATAAACCCCACCAAATCTCAGAATAAGGAGCACCAAGAGACAAAATAAAAGGATCAATCATGCACACAAAGAAATCAGTACATTACTTTCCAATCAGATTACAACGACGGATAAAGATGATCTCAATTGACTTATATATACGAAAGTGAAAGAGAAAGAAAAACCATATAATTTTTTCTTGACAAACAAAAATCCCAAATTCACCCAAATATATTAGCTCTCTCTCTATTGAAACTTTTTACTTATACATAAGAACTTACCATTATTATACTTAATAATCTCATCATACACAGTACATGCAAATTTAGGTAAGACAGAAAAGACCCAAAAAGTATGGTTTGTTAAAAGGCCAAGAACCGAACTTCAACTTCTATGCGATAACGGGTGTACCACACACCTTATGTTTCTATCTCTCCCATCACCTGTCTTATGACATGAAAAGATAGATAAACACGTAATATATGTGACATGAAAAGGAATTCTTTAGGTGGGTGAAAACCCTTTTGCATAAATTAGCTCGAGCAAGAATAAATAGCTCAACAAATACTCCAAACTTTTTACCATAAAAACAAATTAAATAAGAGGAGGCAAGTGTTTCAAATTCGAATATTAATATTGTGGAGAAATTCTAAGTTCTCATCACAACCTCAACAGAAAGGTTGACAAGTTAATTGAGTATGGATTAGGAATGTAGTTAGTCAAAAATGCACTTTAATCACCCACCAACATCTATGCAGTCGTAGACACCATATTTGAAAAAGCGAAAGATTTGTTAGGTTTCCAAATGTGACCTAGATAACAAGGACCTTTATTTATCTCTCTGGAGTCTGGACTTTGTTCCTGGTTAGGCTAATTTGGGTACCTTTTTGCTTCTTCTTCACTCGACGGGTCACTTTCTTGAACTGAGTTCCATATTTTTCTTGTATCCACCACGTCCTCATCACCACCATCACAATAACCACATACCAATAGGTGAAGTTTCCCTTTCGACCAAAAAAAGAAAGAAAAGGTGATCCATCTTTTTCAACCAACACATCATCCCCTATATATTAAGACTGATTTTACTTTTAATTTTTTTCTTTATTAAAAAAAAGAAAAAAGAAAAACTAGAACTGTTGCAAACATTCTTTTTGGGTTGTGGAAAATGTAGTGAACAAATGTCTAAATATATTTATCCACACTCGAATTCTTGTTCTTGTGTGTTCTTCAGTTTTCGACCCATATGGAAATGGGCCTCAATCACCTGATATCAACAAATTGGACTTCAATTTTGGGTTGTGAAATTAATGGACCAGAAACATTCGGATCCACAAAGGAAGCCTACTTCTTTCTTTCCTTGTTTTAGGTATTAAATGAAAATGACAGCTTGGTATCGGATTCAATCCACAATATTTTGTACATTATATTTTGGCTCAAATTGTAAAGAGTAACCTAAAATTAATTGAGGACACCATACTACTAAATTATTTATTGAATTACTAATTTATCCTAATATAAAATAACTTAAAAGGATATATTAAATTGTGAAACAAATGTAATTTTAATAAATACGCCATATTCACCATATTGAACCCTTCAATCTTGCAAGCTTGAGGGTGAGATGTATAAAATTAACTGAGGACACCATACTACTAAATTATTTATTGAATTACTAATTTATCCTAATATAAAATGACTTAAAAGGATATATTAAATTGTGAAACAAATGTAATTTTAATAAATACACCCTATTCATCATATTGAACCCTTCAATCTTGCAAGCTTGAGGGTGAGATGAATGGGAAGAATACTGCATCTCATGCCCAAAAGAGCATTTATGGGCAGAACTTTGCAGTTCTCTCATGCCCAAAAGAGCGTTTATGGGCAGAACTTCGCAGTTCCATTTCAACCCCTGAACTTTACCTTGATGCCTTATCTAGTGAAAATCACATTGAGCAATCGCAATATGACATGTCATTTGCCTCCTTCAGTGGAAATTAGTTTCATGCTTGAACTTTTCAACCATGGAGCTGGGTACAAAGGGATGTGCGGGAGATAGGGAGGGTGTAGAACTTGGAGATGGATGGGTGGTGGACGAAGGAATGGGCGGGTGGGGGTTGGGTGTGGAGGCGGTTGTGGAGGGGAGGGAGAGTGGGGCACTGGGTAGGTTTTTATTATTTTATTTTTATAAATAAATCTTTTCAATTATTTCATTTGTAGTTTATTATTAGTTTTTAAAATTATTTAAATAGGATGTATCAGGGGTTTTTTTGATAGTTAAATATGGTGTATCTAGTTAATTTTATATTATGGTGTACTAAGATCATAGGGTGTACTAAATTAATTTTAGGGTTTGTTTAGCAGCACTCAATGCTAAAATAATCCCTGTGTTTTAGCCCGTTGGCCAATTTAGTCCACGTTTTCAATTTGGCCAATCTGGTCTCTGTGTTTAGCACAGTTAGCCAATATGATATATTTTGTTAAAATTACCATAAAATAAACATGATAATCTTTTTTTTTTCCCTTCAATTTTGAAAACCTATAAACTTGTTTAAAATTAATTTAAAAACATATTATCAGAGGAGCTTCCGAACTATTATATTTAGAAACTTATTATATCTAGTAACTTTATAGGGCTACAACTTCTCTTCTCAGTAAGTGAAGAAATAAAAGGCCCTCCATATAAAACCACAAACTAGAGCATATTATTAGATGGATCAGAAGGTTCCGAACTCAAAAGACAAGGAAACCAGAGAGACCTCTAGCTTCTCCTACTACTAGCAAGCACACAAATCACATAAATAATTTTTTCATGGTCCTTGGAAGAGGAGGCCATTGGCAGTGAACCCTCCATCGACGCAGATAGTTTGGCCAGTTATGTAAGATGCTGCAGGGAAGCATAGAAATGCCACCAAGGCGGACACCTCTTTTGGCTCTCCAGTCCGTCCTAAAGGGCATCGAGAATTGACAGCCTCCAAAAAATTTTGGTTACTCAGAAGCTGCAAGTAATGAAGAGACCATAGAGAAGATGAATGCACATGTTACGTGTGAGGAAAGTTTGAGTTTAAATGTGTAGTTACTGATTAACAATTTAACAACATAACATAATATGTTAGAAAAATTTTAAAACACGATCATATGGAAATTTTTGAAAGGATCTTACAGGCTCAGTGAGGGGAGTTCGGATGAACCAAGGTGCAACACTGTTGGTCCTTATGTTGTCTTTTGCCCACTCACATGCTAAGTTTTTTGCCAACTGGTTAATTGCTCCTGAAATAGAGTGCAGAGAAGAGTCACAATCTTCAACTTGCAGAACACAATTATAATTCTATTTTAATTTTAAAATGCAAAAACTATGTGCAAAGGAAACGACCTTTTGTGGCAGCATATATACTAGCCGTCCCAATTGATACAACGCCAGCAACAGAAGACATAAAAATAATGTTCCCAGCTCCTGAAGCTTTCAAAAGAGGATGTGCAAGTTGGGAAAAATGGTAAGCAGATTCAAGATTGGTACTCATAATAAATGAGTAATCTTCAGTTGTGGTCTCGATTGCTGGTTTTAGTTCGGCAGTTCCCACGTTGTTTATCTACAGCCAAAGTCCAAGAGTATTATTAAAACATAAAATGAAGGTTTTATATTCATAAGTGGGAAACAAATACCACCCTTACTTAATCGGGCCGGACTTGTGTCGGGTTAGGGCTGACCCGGTCCATTTAACACCTCTACTTCCAACATTAGAAAGACAAATAACACTAAATATTGAGTTAGCTAGTACAGTTTCATATATATCTCCCTGGAAATTTTTTACAGCCAATATATTTTGAGCATCCCATAAATTATACAAAAATGCAAGGCTCAATCAGTTTAACGGATAAGTGGAGCAAACTTACAAGGATGTTAAGTTTGCCGTGAAATAGTGATGAGACCTTGTTTATAAGCTCCTCTCGTTGAGCTTTTGAGACCACATAGTCCACGTTTTCAATTTGGCCAATCTGGTCTCTGTGTTTAGCACAGTTAGTCATATGTGATATATTTTGTTAAAATTACCATAAAATAAACATGATAATATATTTTTTTTCCCTTCAATTTTGAAAACCTATAAACTTGTTTAAAATTAATTTAAAAACATATTATCAGAGGAGCTTCCGAACTATTATATTTAGAAACTTATTATATCTAGTAACTTTATAGGGCTACAACTTCTCTTCTCAGTAAGTGAAGAAATAAAAGGCCCTCCATATAAAACCACAAACTAGAGCATATTATTAGATGGATCAGA
>NW_018923313.1:114237-143754 GCF_002207925.1 Prunus avium
TTTGTAGTTTTTTTTATTTTAATTATGTTTTGTTTGATGTGTGGAATATGTTGAATAAAAAGGTCTTTTATTGAATGCTTTGTTTATTAAATAAAGAAATCCAATACAAGTCATTAAGATTTACTACTACTAAAATAAAAAACATGAATTACAACAACTTTAATAGAAAACATGAAAAATACAAATACATAAAAGGTATGCCAACTAATTTAATGGTTTTCATCATTTAACCAATCTGTGTTGCTAGGCCTATCATCTTGGAAAAGTCTTCTTCTTCTCATAACATCCCTGCGTTCTAGCTTCCAAAATTGTTTTGTTTCAAGGGACATATGGCTTGTATCCATCGCCATGGTTTCCCGATCCGTCTTCTCCCTATCTTTTTTGCGCAAATACTCCCTTTCTCGTGAAAACTCGGCTTGAATTGCCATCTCGTTATCTTGGCGTTTCTGCTCCATTGATTTGGCCCTCCCAGAGCCCCATGCCAATTAATTTCTTCCACGTGCTGAGGGCATATGAGTGTCTGAATTATTTGCCAAGAGATCCAATATATCACAGCAAACTAGATCCCATTTTGTCTTAAATTTGATTTAGTGAGCATTTCATTTCATTAATTATGTCATAAAAAACTTAATACAAAAGTACTACATATAGCTATTTTATTTAGTAGTGTGTTTTTTTACGCAAGCGATATTGGGATGGAGAGATTCGAACACAAGACCTTAAAATAGTTTTAGAAGTCCAATTTTTCTCGCCATTGATAAATAGGCAGAAAAATCAATCGCATGTGTGATGTGTACGATCCCTAACAAGGAATAAAATTAAGAAGAATTAAAAAAAGAAGAAGAGAATAATTCGTAATAATTAGGAATATGCTTCAAGGTGTACATCATTACAAAAAGTACATCCAATAATTATATAACATGGATAGCCCATCTTACTTAGTGTGACAGCATTATTTAGTTTAATATTCCACAGTTGTCATCATGTGCATGATAATATGATATATTAATTTAAATAAAATGGCATTAGTTATCAACGGCCACAATATCTAGGATAATCTTTTTTGTAAACGACCCATATCTTCTGATTCACATGTTTATTTTATAAATTCGAGAATATTATATATATGGTAGGACAATTTCGACAATCTTCTAAAGAATTGAACATGCTTTTTTTTAAATGCGATAACATATTTTATTTTTGAAAACACAAAAAATAACATTTTAGATATTTAATATTAGACATTTTATTTTTGATATGCGATAAGATATACTCATCATCCTTACGAATCACAGTTTGACACATATTAAAAAATAATTCATTAAAAATACAAAAAGAAAAACTTATGCACGCATATCACACTATTGCCAACAGATTGTGCTCCTACATGCACGTATGAGTAAAAATCTATAGATTTTTTTCTTTGATGAGTTTGTCTCATCACTGATTTTGTGGCTAATTGCCAACGGGTAGATAGTAGATACCATAGGGAAGGATTAATTAGCCAAACGTCAGGAGACACAGAATTTTTTAATAAGCATAAGCATAAACATTAACTTTAATAAATAAAATCATAGCATTAACTATAATAAAATTAGTCTGGCCATTGGATTGTTGTAATGATCCACCATTTGTCAATGTAGAAACTTGAGATTTGCATGAAAAGCATATTTTTTCGGTGTATCTCCCACACCGCCATGTGTTTCATAAGAGAAGAGATCTTGTCTATATGAATTTCATCTTATTGTATATTCTTTCAACTGATAGATGGAGCTGTGCTGAGATCTTGTCTGTAAGTTTTCTATCAAACTGTGATAGATACATGTTAAGTTTTCCATCAAACAGTGATGAGATCTTGCCTTCAAACTCTTCTCGTTGGGCTTTTGATATCAAAGACTGAACCAGTGACTTAGAAACCTTTCTTCTTCCATTGGCTCAAGAAGTCACTAAAGTTCCAACTTCATTTCCAAAACAAGTATGCATAGTTCTAGCCCTCCCAATTCTTCTACTACAGCAAACCTAAGTATGTATATTCTTCACAATTTAGCATAAAGTAGTGAAATTAAATATATATGTAACCACAGTTCTAAAACAGAGGAAGATAGGTGAATCATTTAAAAAAGGGAGCTCATTTTTCTACTCCCTTTTTGTTCACTTATAATCCATTTTGTTTTTCAAATATTTTTTAATCAATTTTACTATATTTTGCTCTTTCTCTTTCCTATTCTACACGTACCCTGAATTAAGATTTTGATAACTGAAATTCAAAAAAGAAGAAGAAGACGTTGGCCCTTGTGCTGTTCCAAAGAGTGTAGTTAATATATTATAGGGTTAATTACATTTTTGGTCACTCGGGTTTGGCTCAAAATCAAATTTGGTCACTGTAATTTCAATTTTCCCGATTTGGGCACTGTATTTGCAGCTGTTAACAAATCAAGTCCAATGTCTCAATTCCGTCATTTTCATTAATTAAAAAATATTTAATATTAAGTTGAAAATAATTAATTTCAATATAAAATTGAAGTATAATATATTTAAAATAAAATTAATAAATTGGCCAAATTAAAAACACAAGGACTATATTGGCCAATGAGCTAAAACATAGGGATCATTTTAGCATTTAAGCTTTATTTTTATTTTTTTTGGTTCTAATTGTCCATCTTTGCCAAGCAAAATATGTTGGCGTGAATTACTGAATCACAATAGGAATTATAGACAATTACATGTATTATAATTGATTTGTAATTATAGGAATACCGGTTTGACCGAGATTGTATTTATTTCCTTTTTCCTTATTATAATTACTTCCTAGATAGGCTTGCATTTGCATCACTATAAATACCTTCTTGTGAGAAGAATAGAAATATACGGAATTATTGATAACCCTAAATTCTATTTGAGTAAATATAGATGAAAAATCCAATAGAAATTGTCTTCCAGAGTTGACAAAAGATCAATGGCCTCCAATTGTGAAAGAAAAGAGAGGCTGCAGGAAACTTTATTATATCTAGTAACTTCCAGGGCTACAACTTCTCTTCTCAATAATTGAAGAAATAAAAGGTCCTCCATATAAAACCACAAACAAAAGCATATTATTAGATGGATCAGAGGAGATTCTGAACTCAAAAGACAAGGAAACCAGAGACCTCTAGATTCTCCTACTACTAGCAAGCACACAAATCACATAAATAATTTTTTCATGGTCCTTGGAAGAGGAGGCCATTGACAGTGAACCCTCCATCGACGCAGATAGTTTGGCCAGTTATGTAAGATGCTGCAGGGAAGCATAGAAATGCCACCAAGGCGGACACCTCTTTTGGCTCTCCAGTCCGTCCTAAAGGGCATCGAGAGTTGATAGCCTCCAAAAAATTTTGGTTACTCAGAAGCTGCAAGTAATGAAGAGACCATAGAGAAGATGAATGCACATGTTACGTGTGAGGAAAGTTTGAGTTTAAATGTGTAGTTACTTATTAACAATTTAACAACATAACATAATATGTTAGAAAAATTTTAAAACACGATCATATGGAAATTTTTGAAAGGATCTTACAGGCTCAGTGAGGGGAGTTCTGATGAACCAAGGTGCAACACTGTTGGTCCTTATGTTGTCTTTTGCCCAATCACATGCTAAGTTTTTTGCCAACTGGTTAATTGCTCCTGAAATAGAGTGCAGAGAAGAGTCACAATCTTCAACTTTCAGAACACAATTATAATTCTATTTTATTTTTAAAGTGCAAAAACTATGTGCAAAGGAAAAGACCTTTTGTGGCAGCATATATACTTCCAACCGACCCAACTGATACAACGCCAGCAACAGAAGACATAAAAATAATGTTCCCAGCTCCTGAAGCTTTCAAAAGAGGATGTGCAAGTTGGGAAAAATGGTAAGCAGATTCAAGATTTGTACTCATAATAAATGAGTAATCTTCAATTGTGCTCTCGATTGATGGTTTTAGTTCGGCAGTTCCCACGTTATTTATCTACAGCCAAAGTCCAAGAGTAGTTTAAAACATAAAATGAAGGTTTAATACCACCCTTATTTAATCGGGCCGGACTTGTGCCGTGTTAGGGCCAACCCGGTCCATTAAACACATCTACTTCCAACATTAGAAAGACAAATAACACTGAATATTGAGTTAGCTAGTACAGTTACATATATATAATTATTTCATATCCCTGCAAATTTTTTACAGCCAATATATTTTGAGCATGCCATAAATTATACAAAAATGCAAGGCTCAATCAGTTTAACGGATAAGTGGAGCACACTTACAAGGATGTTAAGTTTGCCGTGAAATAGTGATGAGACCTTGTTTATAAGCTCCTCTCGTTGAGCTTTTGAGACCACATCACATACCGAACCAGTGACTTGATCAAAACCCTTCATTTTCCATTGGCTCAAGCAGTCGTTAAGCTGAACTTCATTACGAGAACAAGTATGTATAGTTGCACCTAGCCCCGCCAATTCCTCCACAATAGCATACCTAAAAACAACACATACATGTACTACTTACACTAAGCTAATTACTACAAGCATTCGTTTCGCAATACAAGTTTGGCAAGATAATAATACCTTACTACACCATTACGTTATGTATGTGTGTATATATATAAGTATATATGCATGATGTAACAAGTTTTTGTTTTTTTGATGAGAAAGTACTTATCAGAGTGAATCTTCTGGTCCCAAAAAAAAAAAACACTTTCAGATTGCAAGCATAATATGTAGTACTACTTTAAAAAAAAACAGAACACTTTCAGATTGCAAGCATAAAGGAAGAAAGCGCTAACCCAATTCCTTTGGTTCCACCAGTGACAAGAGCAGTCATTCCGTGAAGAGACCATCTACTATCTTTGCCATTGCTATTTGCCTGCGCCATCTATTGAGGCTGCTACTGATATTTCAAATTGGTTTGATATATATTTATTCAGAAATTTGAAGAGAATATTGAAGATATATATAGTAGAAACTAGAGGACACTTACTAGTCTTGCACTGCTTTACACTTTCTTATACGTCTAAAGAAGCACAATGCTTCTCTTGTACACGTCAAACCTATCAGCCAGTGACGAGCAGTCATTCCGTGAAGAGACCACCAACTCCACTTCGACAGAGCAAGAGGCTAACTTTTTTCATTTCACTTCGATAGATCACATTTATGTACCATTTGTCTAAGAGAATCTTATCTCATCTTTATCAACGGACGAATTATGTATATTGGGCCACCTCACCCCACCCCACCTACCCAATACGATGAATCTTTCTTAAACCTATCATAAGTGTTTTTGTAGACATCACCTCGAATCCCCTACAATAGTACACTAGTACTACTCTTGAGTTGAAAATAGGATCTCAATGAAAGCAAGTTTTGGGAAAATCTCAGCCTCCAGTGAGAAATGAGTAGGCTAAACGAATCCTAAAATTAACTGAGTACACCTATCATCTAAGTACACTCTAATATTTTAATCAAAATATAAAATTAACTAAGTACACCCTATTTAATTACCAAAGATACCCCTTAGTACACTCTAACACATTCTACCACACAACCCTAATACTCTGTATAACTCTTCGACATCACACATATCTGTAATTAATTTCCCAATAAGCATCAACGTTCATGTTATAATTCTGAATATCGTAATAAATATTTCTCCAGGGGATCTCTACTATGACCTACCATTTTTAAGGACCCAAAATTATGGATTTTTAAATCCCAGCAATATCTCAAATTTAATTACCAAAGATACCCCTTAGTACACCCTAACACATTCTACCACACAACCCTAATACTCTGTATAACTCTTCGACATCACACATATCTGTAATTAATTTCCCAATAAGCATCCACGTTCATGTTATAATTCTGAATATCGTAATAAATATTTCTCCAGGGGATCTCTACTATGACCTACCATTTTTAAGGACCCAAAATTATGGATTTTTAAATCCCAGCAATATCTCAGCCTCCAGTGAGAAATGAGTAGAAGAAGTAGTGCTATAATATTTAGTTTTGAATAATGGATGCAATTATTTATATATGTAAGCGATAAGATTTAGTTTTTCTAAATCACATGGCCTCCTCTGACAGATGGAAATAATGGCTGGCCTTTACTGTGCAGCCATCACCAGCCATTGTCAATTGGACAATGGATCTGACAGCAACAAATGGGATTTGGAAATTGGGCTGTGAAATTGCATCTTGTATATCATGAGATGGGGAATGCTAGCAACCTTCTCTTTTGGATCTTCTTCCTTCTTCTCATGATATGTGTCATTTTCTCTACACTTAAAACAATGACATTAATGCATTAGACAATATATCTTTTGTTCTCAAATTTACCCTTATTAAATGTATTAACTTTATATTTCCTTCAATTTACAACTTAACTTAAACAATTAAATTTAAAAAATAAACATTAAAAGTTCAATTAAATAAATATTTGAAAATAAAAACAAAGTATACTTCCCTTTAAAAAAAACCTATTTTGGTTCCAAAAATAAGTTTTACAATAAAACCGTTAAAAATTATGGAATTTTTAAAAAATACAGATAAATATTGTCCCATTACAGCATCTCTCTCTCTCTCTCTCTCTCTCTCCATTACAGCATCTCTCAGTCCCCATCCCTACCCTACCCAATCATCTCCATTCCTCTCCAATCCAAAACCCCACTGTGCACTGTACTTCTCACTCTCCTCCTTCAATCCATACCCCAAAACCCATTCTCCCTTCTCTCATAAAAAAAAAAAGAGTAGTAAACAGAATTTTTTTTATTTAAAAAAAAATGACGTTAATTTTGTGGAAGATTTTAAAATTTAACAATGTGGAAACAAAAGTTAGTTTGTCTAATGCATTTAACAAGGGTAAATTTGGGAAACAAAACATACATTGTCTAATGTATTAATGACATTGTTTTAAGTGTAGAGAAAGTGACACATGTCATAAAGAGAAGGAAGAATGTCCAAAAGAGAAAGTTAAAGTGAAGGTTGCTAGAATTACTGTTATATTATCTTCTATTATTATCTCCTATTAAGTGTAGAGAAGTGACACATGTACTGTTTTATTATCTCCTATTAATGAGAGCTTTCTTGCTCACTAGCCTCACCACTTTTCTAAAAACTTGACACATATCCATGATATAACTATGGTTAATTATTTACTTTTAAAACTTTTAATGTATTCAAAACCAAAAAATTAAATAAAATAAAAACTGAAAAAAAATCTCTCTCCTCTCTCTCCTTTCCTGACCCAACCCCACCCCACCCCACCCCAGACTCCATGTTCTCTATGGCCCCCACCCACCCAACACGATGAATCTTTCTTAAACCTATGTAAGTGTTTTTGTAAGACATCACCTCAAATCCCCTACAATAATACACTAGTACTACTCTTAAGTTGAAATTCATTAGTTAAAGTTGAGACTCCTAAAAATAAGATCTCAATGAAAGCAAAGTTTTGGGAAAATCCCAGCCTCCAGTAAGAAATGAGTAGAAGAAGCAGTGCTAAGAGGAGACTTTACAAATTTCAAGCACTTCAACGGCTCAAATCTAAATGAGATTCCATATCCGAAGCCAAAAAGGCGACGAATGGAGGTGAACATGTAACCACAACGTCTGACGGCGACACTAGGGTTAGGGTTTTTGGGGACCGAGAGATCATAGACGACTTGTTGCATAATAGCCACAATGGTGGCGACACCTGCGAATGGTGGATGGGGTTGCTGAGGGGGTGGCTATAGAGAATAGGGAGTCTGGGGTGGGGTGGGGTGGGGTGGGATTGGGTTGGGAAAGGAGAGAGATAAGGAGAGAGATGTTTTTTTAGTTTTTATTTTATTTTATTTTTTGTTTTTGAATACTTTAAAAGATTTAAAAGTAAATAATTAACCATAGTTATACCATTGACATGTGTCAAGTTTTAAAAAGGGTGGTGAAAGTATACCTTGAGTTAAAGTGGTGAGCAAAAATACTCCCCCAATCAATTACATTCCACTACTGTTCCACATGACGGAACGACATGACATGCAAGTTTTTCTATGGAAATTGGTGTCTTGGGGCCACAAAGAAGAAAATAAATAAATTATTGGGAAGAAAATCATGTCTAGATAATGTGAGAAAAATATGTTTACTATAAGCATACAAGCACCAAACTCAATAAGAAACATGGGAAAGAACTAATTTCACGATTAACACACTCTTAAGCAATTGGGATACTCCCCAAGAATAAGTGGAAAAAAAAAAAAATTTGACTTCCTATATAATAGGATTTCAACAACTTATTCTGAAGATGTAAAGACAACAATAATTCTTAACACAAAAAGCACGTTGAACAGAGTAGCAATAGTGTCTCCCACTAGAAATTGGGAAAGTGACATCAATTTTGGGCTCAACTTTAATTGCAATCATTATCCTTGGAAGAGGAAGCCATTGACGGTCATACCCCCGTCAGCGCAAATAGTCTACCCAGTTATGTAAGAAGCTGCAGGGAGGCATAGAAATGACACCAGGGCTGCCACCTCTTCCGGCTCTCCTGGCCGTCCTAACGGGGTTCGAGAGTTGACAGCATTCGAAAATTGTTCATTACTCAGAAACTGCATGTATAAAGTGGAGAGAATGATAAGTTTTATGTACCTATATATAGACGCAAGTACGATGTTAGAAGAAAAAAAACACTAAAGTCTAGAGTGAACTCAAATTTGAATAAATAATATATCAATACATGTGAAAACTCGAAAACTAAGGATCTTACATTTGCAGAAAGGGGAGTTCTAATGAACCAAGGTGCAACGCTGTTGACCCTTATGTTATCTTTGCCCCACTCACAAGCAAAGGATCTTGCCAATTGGTTTACTGCACCTGAAACATAATTACCAAAAGAACAGTCACAATTTTCACTTCATATACATAATTAACACAAAAAATTTAATGTAAAGTTCAAAAAGATCATTTGGGAAAAGAAAAAAAAAGGGTAAGGGGTCAAATTGATACCTTTAGTGGCAGCATATATACTTCCAATCCCTGCAACTGAGACCGATCCAGCAACAGAAGAGATAAAAACAATGTTACCAGCTCCTGAAGCTTTCAAAAGAGGATGTGCGAGTTGGGACAAATGGTAAGAGGATTCAAGATTGGTACTTGTAACAAATGCGAAATCTTCGGCTGTGCAATCGATTGTTGCTTTTGCTTCTGCAGTTCCGACATTGTTTATCTACAGCCACATATTTTTGGAAGAGGGTGTTCATTTTAGAACAACTCTAGAATATCATGATTTTCCATTTTAGGTGTAGTTTCTAATAAAAATATATTTAAGAAAATTAAAAAAAGGCCTTTCATAATAATATATTTTTCCTTGATACTCATTTTTTTTCTTAAAGTAATGTTGCACTTACCACATTTTTATCCCACATTTCTATACCACATTCCCATATCATATGCCACATCAATTAAATCAATGAAGTATATTTTAATAAATTAAAAAAGGGTGTTAGTTGAGGTTCTATCCCAAAATCAATTGGCAATGGCGGGAGTAGCCAAACTCCTTATAAGGTTTTCTAACTTTCCAATGTGGGACATTCATTGTGAATTTCACATTCTCACATGCACCCGCATGTGTGGCGACATTTCAAGCCTAACACATGCAGGGACGGACCCAGGATTTCAAACTTGACTGAGCTAAATTTACCTTACATATAAACATCTAAGTAGATAGAAAACTTGATAGTACGATGTAATTTCATTGATAACAAAAAATTAATAATATATCTACTCAAATGGGGGACATAATGAGCCTTACCTCTCAAAAAACACTATATAAGTTGCACCCTTCGAGTCTTCATAGAATTAAAATAATTCATTATCGATTCATTATCTATATTATCAGCAAATTCTCTTTCAATGTGAAGTAACATACAATCAGCAAGAAATTCATCACCTATCTTGTTTCGAAGCCGATTTTTTATTAGTCTCATACAAGAAAATGCTCGTTCTGTTGTTGTTGTAGAAACAGGAAGAGTTAGCACCAAACAAATCAATCTGTCAATCAAGTAGTAGGTTTGTGCTAATCAATCTGTAGAAACAGGAAAGCACTCTCTTTGCCACCAACTCTTCTCCAATTTCTAAATCCATCTACAGTGAATGCCTTATGTGAGTGATCAACGTCAAAAAGAAAGCATGGAAAACAAAACACTTTATCTTTATAAACAGAATACTCAAGCCAAGGATATTGGTTATACCAATTACCATTAAATCGACGCATTTGTTTCCCTTCTAAATGAGATGGATATTCCTTTAGTTTTGGTTGACATTGTCCTAAGAGAATATATGCTCTTCGAACATTATCGTGTTGATTAGGCATAAATGTGTCTATTTGAGGACATAATCCTGGATCACGCTCAAGAGAATTGGTATCAACTTCTTGATCAAAATTGGCTCTTTGAGACTCAGCTCTTAAACTTTCAAATTCAACTCTTTGAGATTCAGAATGAGGTTGCTCCTCACAAATTGGAGGAAGTAGAGAAGGGTTGGAACCCATGCTAGTTGATTCTTCATTATTTCTTTTTAAAAAATCCCGAATAGTCTTTGATCTCTTAGAATTTGGATGATGATCCATCATTATAATAAAGTTAAAGTATAAAGCAAGAGCACCAAAATCAATTACAAATCCTATTTGATAATTCATAAATAAGTCATAAGTCTCAATTGCAAATCTGTAATTGATACTAAATAAAATCCAAAAAAAATTTCAAATTTCAACATTAACAAATTGAGAGAAGCTTACCATACCTGACAAATATAGGAGCTTGGTTCGCTTCTTGAATTAAGCCTTGAAGGTGAGTGCAACAACAACAAGAGTGTTCCTTTACGTGTGCAAGGATGCAATATGAGTTTGGTGACAAAGTCCACCACCACTCTAAGAACAGTTAAAAAAATTCTTCTTTTTTTCTTTCTTTATTTCCACTTGCTGTGTGCATTCCCTTTTATTCCCCACATGTAAGCAGTGTAAGCAAAGGATTCCTAGGAAGGGTAGGATTAGGATATTCATGGATGGCTGGCTGGGCTATAAAAAAAAATTTGGGCTGGGATTTTAAAAGCCACCTAGGCTGTAGCCCAGGTTAGCCAAAGCCAAGTACTGTCCCTGAACACATGGTCAACACATATTGGGTGACATGATGGAGCACGTGTGGCTGTTGGGCTCTCACACCTGAGCAACCCGCTTTGATACCATAAAGGAAGTTGAGGTTTCAGTCCAAAACCAATTGGCAATGGGGGGAGTAACCCAACTCCTTATGAACCCAAGCTAGATCTCTAAACTTTTCAATGTGGGACAAACACTCTCCAAATGCCCTACATATGTGTCTCAAATTTGCAAGCACTTGGCCAATGCTTCCTAAAAAAGCAGTCCCAAACAAGTATGCATATATATAAATTACATTTTTGGTTTAAAAAATTAAAAGATTTGTAGATACACTCTACGGTCTCCCACAAATATTAGTAGTACACAACCAATTAAGTACTTTTGAACATCAGAACATGCTATATATATAGTCTATAAATTGTTTGTTGGCTCAACAAATACAACTTATATATAAATGGAGTACTTACAAGGATATTAATTTTCCCGTTAAACTGTGATGAGACTTCGTTTATTAGCTCTTGTCGTTGGGCTCTTGATGACAGATCACAAACGGAACCAGTGACTTGATGAAAACCCTTGGTCTTCCATTGATTCAAGCAATCATTGAGCTGGTTTTGGTTCCGAGCACAAGTATGTACAGATGCACCGACAATTCCTCCACAATAGCATACCTAATTAGAACAACATATGGAACTAGTAAATTACCAAACATCCGTGAATATACAAAACTATATCATATATATCAATACATTTTATAATATAAAAAGGGGTGAGCGAGAGAAAAATTAGTGTTCTCTTAGATTGTCGGACAACATTAAATGCTTACGTTACGTTTAAAGAAAAGTCAAACTTTAACGTTTTAATACATAAAAAATCAGTATTTGTTTAGTAGACTGTTCAACAACATTAGATGCTTATGCTTAACATAAACCCGAGCCTTAAGCTCTTAGTACTGCATAATATGCATTAGATGCATCATGCATGCAAGCTACAAAATTGTCTTTTTGATGAGAAAACACTCAGGGATTAGATTGAAAACATAAGTTAGCAAAGAAATTGAAAGAGAAGGCTAACCCCATTCCTTTGGTTCCTCCAGTGACAAGAGCAGTCATTCCTTGAAGAGACCATCTACGACTGATATCTGCCCTAGCCATCTCTCTCTCTCACTCTCTTCTACTCTGTGACTCTGCGTGTGTGTGTTGAGGCCGCTACTATTCACCCCATCCATGCATCCATCAACTTCTTATATAACAAAAATAAAGTCTGCATTCAATATTTTATTTTGATCTGCGTGACAGTATTGGACTGCTTCGATGTGCACATGTATTGACAGAAATAAGATAAAAATAAATAAATATTAGTACAGGTTAAAAAAAAAAGCATGGACATATAATTGAAATAATTAGGTTTGAATATACAATTTAGAATGATTACAGCGCAAATTGTCGACACTAGATTCTGACATCTAGAGCACCGGCTAGTATTTTAAATTATAATAATGCAATAGAAGACGGTTCCGCTCCACCGCAGGCAATGCATCAGTGTCAGGCGTAAAGACCATTGGGACAATAAACACATTTCAAAAGTATTAATTTAGAGATGGAGAGATGTTTTTGGTAATCTGTACAAAATCAATGTGATTTGTGAGGTGCACAAAATCCACGTGATTCATGTACCTTCTTGAGCATGATTAATTTAAAAATAATAATACTTTGTGTTAGTTCCCACATTTTTTGGCTACATCCACACATTATTGTTGGTAAGGATTAAGCCCAAAGTTGAGGACATATATGGTAGAATTGAAGTTCAATATATTGATAGACATAACATTAACTTTAATAAATAAAAACATTATAATTTTTTCGGTGTAACTATCATATTGCTACGTGTTTCAATCGATAAAAAGATTACTTACAAATTACAATCACATTAAGTTTTCCATTAAATAGTGATGAGACCTTATATATGCTTTTTTCTTTGGTTTTTGTTTTTTTAAACACCAAATCACAGATTGAATTGAATCAGTGACTTGGAAACCTGTTCTTCTCCCCTTGGCTAAAGTAGTCATTAAGTTAATGTATTCCTTAAAAAAATAAAATAAAATAAAATAAAAAATTGAGGTTGAGGACAACAATGAACACTCTCTGTTGATAGTGCTTGCTTCAATTATAAATGACAGCGTGGAAAATGTATGCTGACAAAATTGTTAAAAAATATAGTGGGAAAACCAAGTGAAGTACACTTTGTTTAGAAATAGAATTATGCTACTTTGATTTCAATTGATTTGGCCCTCCCAGAGCCCCATGCCAATTAATTTCTTCCACGTGCTGAGGGCATATGAGTGTCTGAATTATTTGCCAAGAGATCCAATATATCACAGCAAACTAGATCCCATTTTGTCTTAAATTTGATTTAGTGAGCATTTCATTTCATTAATTATGTCATAAAAAACTTAATACAAAAGTACTACATATAGCTATTTTATTTAGTAGTGTGTTTTTTTACGCAAGCGATATTGGGATGGAGAGATTCGAACACAAGACCTTAAAATAGTTTTAGAAGTCCAATTTTTCTCGCCATTGATAAATAGGCAGAAAAATCAATCGCATGTGTGATGTGTACGATCCCTAACAAGGAATAAAATTAAGAAGAATTAAAAAAAGAAGAAGAGAATAATTCGTAATAATTAGGAATATGCTTCAAGGTGTACATCATTACAAAAAGTACATCCAATTATTATATAACATGGATAGCCCATCTTACTTAGTGTGACAGCATTATTTAGTTTAATATTCCACAGTTGTCATCCTGTGCATGATAGTAATATGATATATTAATTTAAATAAAATGGCATTAGTTATCAACGGCCACAAAATCTAGGGTAATCTTTTTTGTAAACAACCCATATCTTCTGATTCACATGTTTATTTTATAAATTTGAGAATATTATATATATACTTGAGATTGGGTAGGACAATTTCGACAATCTTCTAAATGCGATAACATATTTTATTTTTGAAAACAGAAAAAATAACATTTTAGATATTTAATATTGGATATTGCTTCCCTCTTTTTCAATAAGCAGATACTCATCTTCCTATAAATCACAGTTTGACACATATGCAAAAATAATTCACGCTACTATTGCCAACGAATTGTGCTTACATGGACGTAAGTAAAAATCTATAGATTTTTACTTTAATGAGTTTGTCTTATTATTTATTTTTGTGGCAAATTGCCAACGGGTAGATATCACAGGGAAGGATTAATTAGCCAAACGTCAGGAGACACAGAATTTTTTAATAAGCATAAACATTAACTTTAATAAATAAAACCATAGCATTAACTATAATAAAATTAGTCTAGCCATTGGATTGTTGTAATGATCCACCATTTGTCAATGTAGAAACTCGAGATTCGCCTAAAAAGTATATTTTTTCGGTATATCTCCCACACCGCCATGTGTTTCATAAGCGAAGAGATCTTGTCCATACGAGTTTCATCTTATTATTGTATATTCTTTCAACTGATAGATGGAGCTGTGCTGAGATCTTGTCTATAAGTTTTCCATCAAACTGTGATAGATATATGTTAAGTTTTCCATCAAACAGTGATGAGATCTCGCCTATAAACTCTTCTCGTTCGGCTTTTGATATCTAAGACTGCACCAGTAACTTAGAAACCTTTCTTCTTCCATTCGCTCAAGAAGTCACTAAAGTTCAACTTCATTTCCAAGACAAGTATGCATAGTTGTACCTAGCCCTCCCAATTCTTCTACTACAGCAAACCTAAGTAGATCCATGATTCTTACCTCATAGGGTCATAGTGTAAAAGTTTCAAATTTTTTTTAAAAATTAAAATAACATTGAAAATGAAACAATAGTAAGTTCATTCATAATTCATGTCAAAAACAACATTACAAGCTACAATTGTCCACGACAAGGTTTCATATTTGAAAACGTAGCATTTTCAATACAAGCAAAAATATCCTTCTCAACGTAAACAAGTAAACTATCGAACTCAAAAGATCAATGGCCTCCATATAAAACCACAAACAAGAGCATATTATGAGATGGATGAGAGGAGGTTCCGAACTCAAAAGACAAGGAAACCAGAGAGACCTCTAGCTTCTCCTACTACTAGCAAGCACACAAATCACATAAATAATTTTTTCATGGTCCTTGGAAGAGGAGGCCATTGGCAGTGAACCCTCCATCGACGCAGATAGTTTGGCCAGTTATGTAAGACGCTGCAGGGAAGCATAGAAATGCCACCAAGGCAGACACCTCTTTTGGCTCTCCAGTCCGTCCTAAAGGGCATCGAGAGTTGACAGCCTCCAAAAATTTTACGGCCACAATATCTAGGATAATCTTTTTTGTAAACGACCCATATCTTCTGATTCACATGTTTATTTTATAAATTCGAGAATATTATATATATGGTAGGACAATTTCGACAATCTTCTAAAGAATTGAACATGCTTTTTTTTAAATGCGATAACATATTTTATTTTTGAAAACACAAAAAATAACATTTTAGATATTTAATATTGGATATCGCTTGCCTCTTTTCCGATAAGGAGATACTCCTCATTCCTATGAATTACAGTTTGAAACATATGCAAAAATAATTCATCAAATACACAAAAAGAAAACCTTATACACACATATCACACTACTATTGTCAACGGATTGTGCTTCTACATGGACATAAGTAAAAATCTATAGATTTTTTCTTTAATGAGTTTGTCTCATTATTGATTTTTGTGGCAAATTGCCAACGGGTAGATACCATAGGGAAGGATTAATTAGCCAAACATCAGGAGACACAGAATTTTTTAATAAGCATAAGCATAAACATTAACTTTACTAAATAAAATCATAGCATTAACTATAATAAAATTAGTCTGGCCATTGGATTGTTGTAATGATCCACCATTTGTCAATGTAGCAACTCGAGATTCGCCCAAAAAATATATTTTTTCGGTATATCTCCCACACCGCCATGTGTTTCATAAGAGAGGAGATCTTATCTATACGAGTTTCATCTTATTGTATATTCTTTCAACTGATAGATGGAGCTGTGCTGAGATCTTGTCTATAAGTTTTCCATCAAACTGTGCTAGATATATGTTAAGTTTTCCATCAAACAGTGATGAGATCTCGCCTATAAACTCTTCTCGTTCGGCTTTTGATATCAAAGACTGCACACTTAGAAACCTTTCTTCTTCCGTTGGCTCAAGAAGTCACTAAAGTTCAACTTCATTTCCCAAGACAAGTATGCATAGTTGTACCTAGCCCTCCCAATTCTTCTACTACAGCAAACCTAAGTAGATCCATGATTCTTACCTCATAGGGTCATAGTGTAAAAATTTCAAATTTTTTTTAAAGATTAAAATAACATTGAAAATGAAACAATAGTAAGTTCATTCATAATTCATGTCAAAAACAACATTACAAGCTACAATTGTCCACGACAAGGTTTCATATTTGAAAACGTAGCATTTTCAATACAAGCAAAAATATCATTCTCAACGTAAACAAGCAAGCTATCGAACTCAAAAGATCAATGGCCTCCATATAAAACCACAAACAAAAGCATATTATTAGATGGATGAGAGGAGATTCTGAACTCAAAAGACAAGGAAACCAGAGACCTCTAGATTCTCCTACTACTAGCAAGCACACAAATCACATAAATAATTTTTTCATGGTCCTTGGAAGAGGAGGCCATTGGCAGTGAACCCTCCATCGACGCAGATAGTTTGGCCAGTTATGTAAGACGCTGCAGGGAAGCATAGAAATGCCACCAAGGCAGACACCTCTTTTGGCTCTCCAGTCCGTCCTAAAGGGCATCGAGAGTTGACAGCCTCCAAAAATTTTGGGTTACTCAGAATCTACAAGTAATGAAGAGACCATAGAGAAGATGAATGCACATGTTACGTGTGGGGAAAGTTCAAGTTTAAATATGCAGTTACTGATTTACAGTTTAACAACGTAACATAACATGTTAGAACATTTTAAAAACATGATCAAATGGAAATTTTTGAAGGAATCTTACAGGCTCAGTGAGGGGAGTTCTGATGAACCAAGGTGCAACACTGTTGGTCCTTATGTTGTCTTTTGCCCACTCACATGCTAAGTTTTTTGCCAACTGGTTAATTGCTCCTGAAATAGAGTGCAGAGAAGAGTCACAATCTTCAACTTTCAGAACACAATTATAATTCTATTTTATTTTTAAAGTGCAAAAACTATGTGCAAAGGAAAAGACCTTTTGTGGCAGCATATATACTTCCAACCGACCCAACTGATACAACGCCAGCAACAGAAGACATAAAAATAATGTTCCCAGCTCCTGAAGCTTTCAAAAGAGGATGTGCAAGTTGGGAAAAATGGTAAGCAGATTCAAGATTGGTACTCATAATAAATGAGTAATCTTCAGTTGTGCTCTCGATTGCTGGTTTTAGTTCGGCAGTTCCCACGTTATTTATCTACAACCAAAGTCCAAGAGTAGTTTAAAACATAAAGTGAAGGTTTAATACCAACCTTATTTAATCGGGCCGGACTTGTGCCGTATTAGGGCCAACCCAGTCCTTTTAACACCTCTACTTCCAACATTAGAAAGACAAATAACACTGAATATTGAGTTAGCTAGTACAGTTACATATATATAATTATTTCATATCCCTGCAAATTTTTTACAGCCAATATATTTTGACCATGCCATAAATTATACAAAAATGCAAGGCTCAATCAGTTTAACGGATAAGTGGAGCACACTTACAAGGATGTTAAGTTTGCCGTGAAATAGTGATGAGACCTTGTTTATAAGCTCCTCTCGTTGAGCTTTTGAGACCACATCACATACCGAACCAGTGACTTGATCAAAACCTTTCGTTTTCCATTGGCTCAAGCAGTCGTTAAGCTGAACTTCATTACGAGAACAAGTATGTATAGTTGCACCTAGCCCCGCCACTTCCTCCACAATAGAACAAGTATGTATAGTTGCACCTAGCCCCGCCAATTCCTCCACAATAGCATACCTAAACACAACACATATATGTAGTACTACTTTAAAAAAAAACAGAACACTTTCAGATTGCAAGCATAAAGGAAGAAAGCGCTAACCCAATTCCTTTGGTTCCACCAGTGACAAGAGCAGTCATTCCGTGAAGAGACCATCTACTATCTTTGCCATTGCTATTTGCCTGCGCCATCTATTGAGGCTGCTACTGATATTTCAAATTGGTTATATATATATATATATATTCAGAAATTTGAAGAGAATATTGAAGATATATATTAAGTAGAAACTAGAGGAGACTTGTTAGTCTTGCACTGCTTTACACTTTTTTATACGTCTAAAGAAGCACAATGCTTCTCTTGTACACATCAAACCTACAACCACGCGCTTCAGATATTTGTGGAAAATTGTGTATTAGAGTTGGAATTTAATCAAGCCTAGCAGTCATCGAATACAAAACAAAAGCAATAATTTTTTTTAAGAACATTTTTTTATTGAGAGGGATGATAATATATTAAACTCACATAAATTACACAAATGCTAAGACTCGAATCCAAGATCTTAAGCATGAGAAAACAATTACTCCAAACCACAATATTAGTAGGTCCTTTGCGAAATAAAAGCAATAATAAAGGAGAAGAAAGCTGAGCAATAACAGAGGAAGTACTTGTGTACTAGATCTCTGAGCAACAGGAGATAAAAACAATGTTACCAGCTCCTGAAGCTAAATAATGTTATCTTGGTTTCTCTCTCCTTACCAAAAAGACACAAAAAATTAAACCTTTTATAACTTGCTTGATGCGACTATATCAAACCCATTTAAGGGATGCCATCATGTCCAACAAAAATGTCATCGATTTTAACTAATTAATAACAAATGGGCCAGGGAATTATACGAATTATTTAGTTGAGACAATAATAGAGCATTAAATAATAGGCCGGCTAAATTACTTTATATTTTTTTATAGTAGTCTAAAACCTACAAAAGATTTGCAGATATACTCCATTCAGGTTCCAACTAATATATAGGTAAACTACTTTTTTATTTTTTAGTACAAGTGATAGTCTAAAACTACAGGGAATAAAAGATCAAATGATTTGTAGATACACTCAATGATCTCCCACAAGTATTATTACACAGCCAATTGAGCACTTTTGAACATTGTATATTATATATTTGTAGTCTATAAATTGTATATTGGCTCAACAATACAACAGATATGATATGAACTTACAAGGATGTTAAGTTTTCCTTTAAACTGTGATGAAACTTCGTTTATTAGCTCCTGTCATTGGGCTCTTGACGACCGATCACAGACTGAACCAGTTACTTGATGAAAACCCTTAAGTCTTCCATTGAATATTCAAGCAGTCATTGAGCTGGTTTTGGTACCGAGCACAAGTATGTACAGATGCACCTAGCCCGACAATTCCTCCATAATAGCATACCTAATCACAACAACACGTGTTATTTTTTATGGGAAAACACTCATGGAAATAAGCTAGCTAAGAAATTGAAAGAGAAGGGCTAACCCCATTCCTTTGGTTCCTCCAGTGACAAGAGCAGTCATTCCTTGAAGAGACCTTCTACGGCTGTCAAACTGACATCTGAGCGAAGGAAGAGTGCCTGCGAAGCTGTTGGACTCAAATAAGTAATGCCTTAACTCCAATGCTGATATGAATGGTGTTCCAGAGCCTTTGTTGACTAGACAGACATATATATAGTCTAATGTGGGAACATGAACAAGTTCTTTGTCAGTACTTAAAGATGCATCAACAAATTCCACTGAGTCCCAAGAATTAGCTCCGAAGAGAATAACTTTGGCAGCGTATTTAGGCCATCATAATCACCGTACACAAAACTTGTTCGGATCAAATATTTAGTACCCTTTATGATGTTTACTCTGTAACAGTTCTTGACCCCCCAGGAAAACTCCTGACATAGGCTGCTTGCTTTTGATGAGTAGCTTTGTACTGAGGGGCTATGCTTTTGCTTACACCAGTGGATATGAAGGCTGCATCTGAAATGTAGTCAATGCCTGTTGTTGGCTCAGAGTAGTTAGAATTTGTTGGCAGCCCACAGTCCAAGCTGATGAAGCCTAAGTTATCAGAGAGACATTAGCCAAATTGTTAGCGAACAATTTATGTTCAAAATGAATTATTTAAAGTTTTAGATATAATCAATGTATATAATACCTGATTGATCAAATTGTGAATGAACCATAAGTATAAGAGCAAAACTACCAAGCAATCCAGAAAGGAGATTTTTGAACATCTCCATCATTCTCACAAACAGTTTCTCCTAGGAAAGTTGCAATCTTTGCTCGCAATGAATAATATAACTGAAATGTATGTACATATGATATATAAAAATTATTAGAGACGTAGTCAATTTGTTTCTGTCTGAGAAGGATTCTCTTGTTCAACTGAAAGAAGAACAGAAAAGGATTCTCTTGCAGGTTTATTTGTGTTTTGGCTATTCTCTGTCTCCAACTAAGAAATTTCTTGCAAGTATTTCATTTGGTATTGCAGATTCAATTATTAGCTTTGCCAAGTCAACACAAGAATTGCAAGTTGCATAAGTGGGTGTACCGGCCCTAGGTCAGAGATTTTATTCATCAAGCAAATGGAAATAAGACTAATCTTCGTGAAGGTAAGAGTGAAGCCAGCTAGGCGATTCTTCCATCGAGTAACATGTCTCAGTATAAGATGAAGCAAATTTGGCTAGTTGGTGGACCACAAAATTACATGAACGAGGTTGGTGTTGCAAGAACACAAAGGAAAAATGACGTAACAACTCTTTTACGTTCCCTTTCCTAAGTTCAACCTGAGTTAGGCCTTAAGCAATGCAAATCAATCAGGGGAGCAAAAATATGGATTTTGTGGTGCTCGAAAGGCCAAGTTCTGCCATTCTGAGTATGAGAAGCCTTGTATACTTGTTTCACATATTTTAGGTCTTTCTCAATTGCTAATTTGTTAATTTGTTTTGAATTAGACGCTCTAAATCAATCATCTTATCAAGACCATTTTTGGCCAACTGCTACACCTCACCAATTGGATGGATACTTTAAATTTTGGGCAACATTCCTCTTCTACAATTAGCAAACAGCTGCACCAAAAGGCCTAGCAACATTTTAAAAAGGCTCTAAGCCTATTCTAAAAGGATATGGATCCATTTGACTTTTCAACATCCTCCTATACACCCTAAACCCTAAACGCAAGTAGGACAAGCCCAAATTTTGAGATTTTGGGTACAAAATTAGCCCCAGTGCATGTATTGGTTAAGGGATAGTTTTTGTATTAGCTCTGGCGAAATTTGGGTCTGCATCCATTTTAGTCGGATCCAATTGGTGGAGCCAAGCAAGAGACAATCCAGCCCACGTGCCCCTTTTGCACGTGAGTTTGAATCTCATCCTCGTACATTAGAGTAGTTTATAATATGACCATTGAGAGGAAGAAAAAAAGGTTTGCACACCGTAGAGAGCAAAGTTGAAGATGTAGATCAAATCCATTAGTTAAATAAACTTTAAAGTTTGTTAAGCAAAATAAAAAAAGAATAATGTGCATACCACATTAAAAAAAAGACATATAATAACTTAATAATTGTAATATATTATTGAATTGAAGAGAGAACATGGTTTCCAAGTAGAGGAAGCCCGTGTTTTATTCTATATTATTGAGTTAACTTAGACTCGTTTTCGTTGCCGTATCAATTTTTGTGTCTCTCATGGAGAACTTCTCTCGGATTGACTTCGACTTGGTGATGAAGGTGTAGCACAACATTTGCAGCAAGAGCCTTGTGGTGCAGGGGTGCAGCATACACAAGCAGGACATACAGTTTTTGCATCTGAAAAAAATCACATAAAACATTATTCTTAATTAATTATACATCAAAACCAAAATCTACAAATTAAATCTTATATGAAGAAAAACGATGTGAATTAATTGTTACCTCGAAAAGTGGATCGAGCTGCCTCAGAGGTCGAAATCGGGGACAGTACCATAGCAAGGATGAAGAGGGTCACCAGAGCAGACCTCATTGGGTCACCTGCCATTGCTTGTATTATTAAGAAAAGATATAAGTTTGATGAGATGAAGATCGTGATTGAGATATAGCGAGGATGGATATATTTATAGTGGAACGTGTTGCTTCAGTCGGAGGGAGTTGAATTTCTACAAGCATAGCCAACTAGCACTTGATTAAATGGTAATTATTTTCTCTGAGTTAGAGGAGTTCTCAAGAAAGAAAAGAAGCACAACTAAATCTTTTGTTGAATTTATTGAATCTCTTAATCGAACAAGTATGAGTGTAGATTGAACTTATTGAATCTTGACTTTTATTCATTTTATCCAAAAATCAATATTGACTTGGGAACTCCTTTAAATAGGAAAAGAGAATTCTAGGGATGCAAAAATTGACGAAGAAAAAAGAGCTCCGTTTTATGCTGACTGCTAGCCACCTAAATTGACAAAATATAGTTCAGGTCAGGGCCATCTTTGGGATCTGTTTTGTTTTTTTTTTTTTTATAAAAAAAATTTCCCCGATTTTCTTTTATCGATAAGACTAGTTTAGAGCATTATCCATTACTATTAGGCCATTACCCAAGTCTCTATTCTCCCCTTAGATTTTTCTTTTTTCTTTTTTACTTTGCCAGAGTTATTACCCATATAAAGAATATAGCATTTTTACGTTTAATACTTGTATTATGCACGTACGTTCATATTTTTCAATAATACATCCGTTTTCTATACACATCTTGGGCTATGTGATTTAAATTAAACCCGATCAGTTAATTAATTATTTGTTTGAATTATTTTTAAAATTCAAATATCATATAATGTTTTTGTCTAATTGGGTTAGTCCTTATTTGATACATGTTGGAACAGGTATCAACCACTCTATTTAAACACAAGCCCTGGGTCTGTACAATTACACCAAATTCGCAGAGAACATTCATATCATCATTCTTGTATAGCTTCAGAGATAAACACACAAATTTCGCAAGAAATCATAGCCTTAGGACATGGCAATTTTGCAAGCCTCTATCTACAAGAACATTCAGTTTTTAATTTATAGCCATATTTAATTTTATTATTCTATTTGTTTATTTAAATTATTAGAATAATATTGATTGTTGTTCCTCCAACAAGTTTCACTTGAGAGAACAGGTTAGATCAAAGACAAACATTCCCACAAAAAAGAAGAAGAAAACATTAAACTCTCAGATTGATTTACTGCGAAATTTCTCTCTCTTCAATATCCATTTTGGATATGTTGAAACCAGCCAATGAACATCAATAAAGTATAAATTAATGCAACTAGGAGGGTACTATTTTATATAAAAAAATGTAAGTAAAAAGTATAGCCGAGCGGAAATACTTTTCAAATATAATACATTTAAATCGTATAGCCGAGCGGCTATACTATGGTATTTCCTTTTTTTTTTTTAAGTATGGGCGCGCGGCTGTACCACTTTAATTTTTTTTATTTTATAAATAGTATAGCCGGCCGGCTATACGTGTTTTGACACGTGGGCCCCTAAGCACTAGGCAGGTCTTTTTTTAAACTATAAATAGTGTAGCCGGCCGGCTATACCCTCGCGTATTTTACAAAATAGTATAGCCGCGCGGCTCTACCCGGGTAATTGTTTTTTGAAATAGCATAGCCGCGCGGCTGTACTTGTTTTAACACGTAAGCGACTAAGTGCTATGTGGGTCCTTTTTCTCTATAAATAATATAGCCGGTATAGCCGCGCGGCTATACGCGGGTATTTTTTTTCTAAAAGAAAATGGTATAGCCGTTCGGCTATACCTGTTTTTCACATGCGGCAATATTGGTAGTTCTTCTTAGCCATCTCTTTCCACTACACTTTGACCTCTAGGGCCACTGCTCCCACTATTTTAAGTTATAAGTACACAAAAACACAAGATATTGAGATTAAAGAACACAAGAAAAGATCGATCCAGTGTATGCATAGTTGCACGTAGCACTGTCAATTCCTGCACAATAACATATCTTGACTGTGTGTGAGAAACCCCTCATTTTCCTAACTTTGGCAAAAAAATCAAAAAAACAAAAACAACTTATACATTTTTGAGTAATGTTTTAGGAATATGAGCTGTGAAATTGATGTTTTAGTTTTAGGGCCACAAAGAAGAAAATAAATTCTTGGGAAAAAAAATTAATTCCTATAGAAAGCAAGCACTTTGAATACAATGGAATTAGCGTCTCCTACTAGTACACTACTACAGTTATCACTAGAATTTGGGAAAGAAACATTACAGTTTGTGCTCAACTTTCCAATTATATTCATGCCCCTTGGAAGAGGAGGCCATTGACAGTCAAACCTCCGTCGATGCAAATAGTCTGCCCAGTTATGTAAGAAGCTGCAGGGAGGCATAGAAATGACACCAACGCTGCCACCTCTTCTGGCTCTCCCGGCCGTCCTAACGGGGTTCGAGAATTAATAGCCTTCAAATATTTTTCGTCACTGAGATACTGCATGCATATAAAGAAGAGAGATTGATAAGTTTTAATGTACTTACTAAATAATGTGGTAGTACTCATATATCAGTCGTATTGTCAGAGAAAACTAAAATTCGGAGTAGACTCAAATTTGAATAAATGATGCGTCAATAAACATGAAAACTAAAAAATTTAGGATCCTACAGGTTCAGCCGTGAGAGTTTTGATGAACCAAGGTGCAACACTGTTGATCCTTATGTTATCTTTTCCCCACTCACAAGCCAAGGATTTTGCCAATTGATTTATTGCTCCTGAAACATATAATTTAAATAAATAAATAAAAGAGTCACAGCTTACACTTTAAATTTTGAAAGGAGATTTTCCTTTTTTTCTTTGTTAAAAGAAGGGGGGCAGTACCTTTAGTGGCAGCATATATACTTCCGACCTCCCCAATTGATACAACGCCAGCAACAGAAGACATGAAAACAATGTTACCAGCTCCTGAAGCTTTCAAAAGAGGATGTGCAAGTTGGGACAAATTGTAAGCTGATTCAAGATTGGTGCTCATAATAAATGAGTAATCTTCAGCTGTGCTCTCGATTGTTGGTTTTACTTCAGCAGTTCCCACATTATTTATCTACACCCAAATATATTTGCAAGAGGATGATCATTTTAGAACAACTCTTGGATATCATGATTTTCATATTTTAGATGTAGTTCTTAATAAAATAGTTTCGAGAAAGGAAAAAAAAACATATGTTGAGTATGATGGAGGTATGATGGAGAAGGGACGAGACTAGCTCACCATCCATTATACTCAACAAAAATCAATTAAGAAAAGCTGTATAATAATGGTCTTCCCTTGGGTACTGGCCAATTTTCTTAATAACATTATCTTGGTTTCTCATTACCAAAAAGACGAAAATTAAAGCCTTTCGACTGGGAAGGGAATTCGAATTTGGGTGCAAGGGAGCGGCTCACTGTCCTGGCCAACTGGCCTATAAATTGTTTGTTTTGGCTCACCAAATACAACTTATATGAAAGGAGTACTTACAAGGATGTTAAGTTTCCTGTTGAACTGTGATGAGACTTCGTTTATTAGCTCATGCCGTTGGGCTCTTGACACCAGATCACATACTGAACCAGTGATTTGATGAAAACCCTTCATCTTCCATTGACTCAAGCAGTCATTGAGCTGGTCTTCATTTGGAGAACAAGTATGTACAATTGCACCTAGCCCATCCAATTCCTCCACAATAGCATGCCTATATATATTATGCAATTATGATCCATACATAAAAAAAAGTGGGAAAGAGAGAAATTAATGTTCACTTAGTAGACTGTCTGATAACGTTAGATGTCTCTACATGTACTAGAGGTATATTCGATATGCATGTTACAAGATTTTCTTTTTGAGAAGAAAACACTAACGATCAGATTGAAAAAATAAGCTAGGAAATTGAAAGAGAAGGCTAACCCGAGCCCTTTCGTTCCTCCGGTGACAAGAGCAGTCATTCCATGAAGAGACCATCTACGATCTTTGCCATTGATATCTGCCTTAGCCATCATCTCTCTCTCCCTCTTCAATTCATCCACCCATCCGTTCACTTCTTATATAAGAAACAAGGCAATGTCAATACTGACTGCTTTTATGTGGCAAATTCCCAGTTTGCTTCTGCATGGGTAGTAGACAGAAATAAGACATTTGAAAAGATAATTGGGACCATAATTAAGACATTTCAAATTGAGACCATAATTAAAACATTTCAAAAAACAACTTTGGACCATAAGACATTTCAAAAAATAATTGTGAACTTTATTAATCCATTGATGTCATGTCACCTTGTTTTCACATAAAATTAAAGCATAAGCACTCGGGTATTAGATCAGAATCAGATGGTATTTATTTGACCTCAAAAAAGAATAGAAGAACAAAGAAAAAAGAGCTCAAGCGTGGCTCTCCTATTATGCAACAAATAATACAACTATTTCCAAGTCATGTTCTTTGGAAGAGGAATCCATGAATGCTAATTACTAATTAGTGATAAAACACCACATCACAATGTTGGTGTAAGTGGCTCGATACAAGCCATGATGTGTAAGTCCCACATCAAAGAATAAAACAATAATATATCGTTCAAATATATATGTGGTCCACTCCTAATTGCACCAATGCCTTTTGTGATAAAATCTTACACCTAGAGGTTCATTGAGCCTTCTCCCTCCTAGATGATTAAGGTGGGGAGGGACATTATCGATGCATGATTTGAAAAAGTAATGGACTCCTATTAGGCCTGTTGCTACAATACATAAATTGAACCAGTGATTTGAAGCCCCTTCTCTCCCATTGGCTAAAGCAGTCATTAAGTTCAAGAAGTATGTATAGCTCCGCCTAGCCCTCCCAATTCTTCCACTAATATTCTTAAGATTTTGCATAAATTGGTGAAATTAAATATGTACCCAGAGTTCTAAAACAGAGGAAAACAGGGGAATAATTTAAGGAAACGTTGCATTTCATGCATATGTAAATTGAAAAGATTAATGGTCTTGTGCACGGGATTGCATTGCCCCCACAATATTTTCTTTTAACGCAAAAAGGATATCCAGAATGCCTAACTACTATGTAAAAATATCATGTATTTTCAATATTTCATATAAAACAAGATAAAAAAATTAAATTAAAAATTGATTTATTTTGGCTGATGAACACATGACTCCATTGTCTCAGATATACTACTGTACTAGTGTTGTAGCTAGCATGAAACGCAAGGCATGTCTTAAATATTCAAACTCTAGTTTACAAATCAAAATAAATTCAAGTACAAACAGATCTGCTCAGAGGCAGATAGCCTCACTCTCACTCACCCCCTGGTTCCGATAGATATTCTTGGCGCCCCTACTCTTATCTGAAATTGTTCGCTCAAACCAAAATTTGCCATGAGAAGACAAACATGAGTAAGAACCATTTGCTAATTTGAGTGTTTATTCAAACCATTTGTTGTAGTTATTACCTGAGAAAGGACCCTTAAAATGACATCCATCCACTCCAATGATGGGTCTGCAACCAGCCACATAAAGTCTCTGCAAGTGTAGAGGAGGCTCCACCCTTATCTTCATTGTGCTTCCTGTTGTAAAATTGGCTCACATTTAGTATGCAAGTGAAGGAGGAAGCGACCGGTCGCAAGGGAAAAGTGACCGGTCATTTTGAAGCAGATTCGAGGTCTGAAGAAATGATACTTCTTCTCTTCTCAAAAAATTTTGTCGCCTCAGCACAAGTATCCCGGAACCTAATTTTCCCAATTCCCTTTGGCAACATGAAAGGGCGCATCACGAGAATTTGCATCAGGTAATTCGAGACCAACTTGCTGAAACTGTGTTTCGAATCTGGAGTAGGGATCTCCGGATATTTTTCTAGGTCAGTATAGTAGCACAAATCAGTTGCTATGTGCCACAGAAGAATGCTCTGGTCGAAAGGTACTTCAACCAAGCTCCAATTCAATTTGTCATCACAATTTGTCCTCTTTAGCACTTGATCACCTCTCCAATTCAAGACTTGGCTAACATGATGTTCGCTTCGAGCAACTTTGAGTTGCTCAAAGATAAACTGTTTCATTTTGATAGGGACATCCTCTAAAGTTGAATACCAGTACTTCTCCCAAATGTCATAGTTGCCAATGAACTTTTGAATCCCACCAAACTTTACTGGCTTCTCTTTTAGACAAAAATCAATGAGATGAATTGTGTCATGGTTCCAGACCACCCTTTTTCATAGCTCAATTTCGACCGGAAGTGAGAGATTGCTTGATACATAGGTGGAGCAAGCGTATGTAGACGCTTGATTAACCAATATTTAGGCTGGCTTAACCAATGTTTATGCTGGCTTAACCAATATTGTGTCCAATCTGTGAGAACTAGTGCAGCGATAGCATATAGCTCAAGGGCAATGGCTCCAACAGACAACAAGTAAGTGATAGCCACATCAATGGTCGAATAACGATGCTTATCAATGACGAGACAAAAGACGAAAAATGTGGAAATGCAGCAAACAAGGCTGATGGAGCGGAAAATGATACCTGTGAGAGAATACACTATGTTTGCCTTTGTGTACAGCACATCATACATAAAGCCAAGCTCAATCTCCAGTAGTTTGAAGACGTAATCGAATGGATGGTCGCTGATCATGTAACGGCACCATAGTTCATCATAATGATCAAGGATCAGTCAAATAATATGGGTAGAATATTTTCAGATATATTTCATTCTCCGAAAGGAGGTAGTATTTATAATACAGGTTACAAACCCTAGTAGGGTTTAATTAGGAAATAAGTGGAATCCTAATTACATAATATCTACACAAAAGGAAAAATAAATAAAACCCAAATAGAATAGGATATGCTCTACTCGCTAACACTCCCCCTCAAGTTGGAGCAAAGACGTCACACATGCCCAACTTGTCAAGCGAGTCGAGAAAGATACTTGTAGAAACAGCTTTCGTAAGAACATAAGCTAACTGATACTCTGAACGGATGAAGGGGAAGGACACAATCTCCTCATCCAACTTTTCCTTAATGAAATTTCAATCAACCTCCACATGCTTTGTACGGTCATGTTGTACAGGATTATGAGCAACTGCAATCGCAGCCGTATTGTCACAATATAACTCCATGGGTTTATTAGGCCCAAAACCAAGGTCTTTCAACAATCTCCTCAACCATAGTAACTCAGATACACCATGGGCCATTCCCCGATACTCGGCCTCAGCACTAGATCTAGACACCACCTTTTGTTTCTTGCTCCTCCACGTAACAAGATTGCCACCCACAAACATAAAATACCCAGATGTCGAACGCCTATCTGTGGCTGAACCTGCCCAATCAGCATCTGTATACCCTTCTA
>NW_018923314.1:18478-31417 GCF_002207925.1 Prunus avium
GATTTGTCTATCCACCTGCCCGATTTGTCTGCATAGGTGGTTTGCCAGTTTCCCTTTTCCTAGTTGCCTTTCGATGTTTGCATGTACATGTACTTAGGAGATAGTTCTCCGAGCAAGAATTCCTCAGCCACCTGCCCGATTTGACTGCACAGGTGGTCTGCCAAGATTTGCTCATCCACATGCCCGATTTGCCTGCACAGGTGGTTGATTAGTTTCCATGTTCCTAATTGCCTTCCAATTAATTCATGAAATTGTGTTTTGTATGACTAGTTTCCTTGTTCCTAATTGCCTTCCAATGAATTCATGTACCTGTGTTTTGTATACAACTGTCCATCCAAGATTTGTCTATCCACCTGCCCGATTTGTCTGCATAGATGGTTGGCCAGTTTCCCTGTTCCTGGTTGCCTTCAAGTCTTTGCATGTACCTGTGTTTTGTATACAAGTGTTCAGTCAAGATTTGTGTATCCACCTGCCCGATTTGTCTGCACAGGTGGTTGGCCAGTTTCCTTGTTCCTGGTTGCCTTCAAATCTTTGCATGTACCTGTGTTTTGTACACAAGTGTTAAGCCAAGATTTGTGTATCCGCCTGCCCGATTTGTCTGGGTAGGTGGTTGGCCAGTTTCCCTTTTCCTGGTTGCCCTTATATTTTTGCATGTACATGTATTTAGTAGATAGTTGTCTGACCAAGATTTCCTTAGCCACTTGCCCAGCATGTCTACACAGGTGGTTGGCCAGTTTCCCCTTTCTCCGGTTACCTTTCAATTTTTGCAGGAAGTTGTGTTCAATGTAGAGCTGTCTGACTAAGATTTCCCAACCCACTTGCCCAATTTGTCTACACAGGTGGTTGGCCAGTTTCCTTGTTCCTAGTTTCCTTCAAATCTTTGCATTTACCGGTGTTTTGTGTACATATGTCCAGTTAGGAGTTGTCTATCCACCTGCCCGATTTGTCTGCATAGGTGGTTTGCCAGTTTCCCTTTTCCTAGTTGCCTTTAGATGTTTGCATGTACATGTACTTTGGGGATAGTTCTCCAACCAAGATTTCCTCAGCCCTCTGCCCGATTTGACTGCACAGGTGGTCTGCCTAGATTTGCTCATCCACTTGCCCGATTTGCCTGCACAAGTGGTTGACTAGTTTCCTTGCTCCTAATTGCCTTCAAATGAATTCATGTACCTGTGTTTTATATACAACCGTTCATCCAAGATTTGTCTATCCACCTGCCCGATTTGTCAGCACAGGTGGTTGGCCAGTTTCCTCGTTCCTGGTTGCCTTCATGTCTTTGCATGTACATGTGTTTTGTATACAAGTGTTCAGTCTAGATTTGTGTATCCACCTGCCGATTTGTCTGCATAGGTGGTTCGCCAGTTTCCTTTTTCCTAGTTGCCTTTAGATTTTTGGATGTACATGTGCTTAGCAGATAGTTCTCCGACCAAGATTTCCTCAGCCACCTGCCCGACTTGTCTACACAGGTGGTTGGCCAGTTTCCCCTTTCTCCAGTTACCTTTCAATTTTTGCAGGTAGTTGTGTTCAATGTAGAGCTGTCTGACCCCGATTTCCCAACCCACCTGCCCGATTTGTCTACACAGGTGGTTGGCCAGTTTCCTTGTACCTAGTTTCCTTCAAATCTTTGCCTGTACCTATGTTTTGAGTACATGTGTCCAGTTAGGAGTTGTCTATCCACCTGCCCGATTTGTTTGCAGTGGTGGTTTGCCAGTTTCCCTTTTCCTAGTTGCCTTTAGATATTTGCATGTACATGTATGTTGGGGATAGTTCTCCAACCAAGATTTCCTCAACCACCTGCCCGATTTGACTACACAGGCGGTCTGCCAAGATTTGCTCATCCACTTGCCCGATTTATCTGCACAGGTGGTTGACTAGTTTCCATGTTCCTAAGAGCCTTCCAATAAATTCATGCACCTGTGTTTTTTATACAACCGTCCATCCAAGATTTGTCTATCCACCTGCCCGATTTGTCTGCATAGGTGGTTGGCCAGTTTCCTTGTTCCTGGTTGCCTTCAAATCTTTGCATGGACATGTGTTTTGTATACAAATGTTCAGCCAAGATTTGTGTATCCACCTGCCCGACTTGTCTGCATAGGTGGTTGGCCAGTTTCCCTTTTCCTTGTTGCTTTTATATTTTGGCATGGACATATGTTTAGTACATAGTTGTCTGACCAAGATTTCCTCAGCGACCTGCTCGACATGTCTACACAGGTGGTTGACCAGTTTCCCCTTTCTCCGGTTACCTTTCAATTTTTGCATGTAGCTGTGTTCAACGTAGAGCTGTCTTACTAAGATTTTCCAACCCACCTGCCCGATTTGTCTACACAAGTGGTTGGCCAGCTTCCCTGTTCCTAGTTTCCTTCAAATCTTTGCATTTACCGGTGTTTTGTGTACATGTGTCCAGTTAGGATTTGTCTATCCACCTGCCTGATTTGTGTGCATAGGTGGTTTTCCAGTTTCCCTTTTCCTAATTGCCTTTAGATGTTTACATGTACATGTACTTAGGAGATAATTCTCCGAGCAAGCATTTCTCAGCCACCTGCCCGATTTGACTACACAGGTGGTCTGCCAAGATTTGCTAATCCACTTGCCAGATTTGCCTTCACAGGTGGTTGACTAGTTTCCACGTTCCTAATTGACTTCCAATGAATTCATGTACCTGTGTTTTGTATACAACCGTCCATCCAAGATTTGTCTATCCACCTGCCCGATTTGTCTGCACAGGTGGTTGGCCAGTTTCCCTGTTCCTGGTTGCCTTCAAATCTTTGCATGTACCTGTGTTTTGTATACAAGTGTTCAATCAAGATTTCTGTATCCACCTGCCCGATTTGTCTACATATGTGGTTGGCCAGTTTCCCTTTTCCTAGTTGCCTTTAGATTTTTGCATGTACATATGTTTAGTAGATAGTTGTCTGACCAAGATTTCCGTAGCCACCTGCCCGACATGTCTACACAGGTGGTTGGCCAGTTTCCCATTTCTCCAGTTACCTTTCAATTTTTGCAGGTAGTTGTGTTCAATGTAGAGCTGTCTTACTAAGATTTCCCAACCCACCTGCCCGATTTGTCTACACAGGTGTTTGGCCAGTTTCCTTGTTCCTAGTTTCCTTCAAATCTTTGCATTTACCGTTGTTTTGTGTACATGTGTCCAGTTAGGATTTGTCTATCCACCTGCCTGATTTGTGTGCATATGTGGTTTGCCAGTTTCCCTTTTCCTAGTTGCCTTTAGATGTTTGCATGTACATGTACTTAGGAGATGGTTCTTTGAGCAAGCATTCCTCAGCCACCTGCCCGATTTGACTACACAGGTGGTCTGCCAAGATTTGCTCATCCACTTGCCCGATTTGCCTGCACAGGTGGTTGACTAGTTTCCTTGTTCCAAATTGCCTTCCAATGAATTCAAGTACCTGTGTTTTGTATACAACCGTCCATCCAAGATTTGTCTATCCACCTGCCCGATTTGTCTGCACAGGTGGTTGTCCAGTTTCCCTGTTCCTGGTTGCCTTCAAATCTTTGCATGTACCTGTAATTTGTACACAAGTGTTCCGTCAAGATTTGTGTATCCACCTGCCCGATTTGTCTACATAAGTGGTTGGCCAGTTTCCCTTTTCCTAGTTGCCTTTATATTTTTGCATGTATATGTGTTTAGTAGATAGTTGTCTGAACCAAGATTTCCTCAGCCACCTGCCCGACATGTCTACATAGGTGGTTGGCCAGTTTCCCCTTTCTCCGGTTACCTTTCAATTTTTGCAGGTAGTTGTGTTCAATGTAGAGCTGTCTGACTAAGATTTCCCAACCCACCTGCCCGATTTGTCTACACAGGTGGTTGGCCAGTTTCCATGTTCCCAGTTTCCTTCAAATCTTTGCATTTACCGGTGTTTTGTGTACTTGTGTCCAGTTAGGATTTGTCTATCCACCTGCCTGATTTGTGTGCATAGGTGGTTTGCCAGTTTCCCTTTTCCTAGTTGCCTTTAGATGTTTGCATGTACATGTACTTAGGAGATATTTCTCCGAGTAAGAATTCCTCAGCCACCTGCCCGATTTGACTGCACAGGTGGTCTACCAAGATTTGCTCATCCACTTGCCCGATTTGCCTGCACAGGTGGTTGACTAGTTTCATTGTTCCTAATTGCCTTCCAATGAATTCATGTACTTGTGTTTTGTATACAACCGTCCATCCAAGATTTGTCTATCCACCTGCCTGATTTGTCTGCACAGGTGGTTGGCCAGTTTCCCTGTTCAGGGTTGCTTTCAAATCTTTGCATGTACCTGTGTTTTGTATACAAGTGTTCAGCCAAGATTTGTGTATCCACCTGCCCGATTTGTCTGCATAGGTGGTTGAACAGTTTCCCTTTTTCTAGTTGCCTTTATATCTTTGCATGTGCATGTGTTTAGTAGATAGTTGTCTGACCTAGATTTCCTCAGCCACCTGCCCGACATGTCTACATAGGTGGTTGGCCAGTTTCCCCTTTCTCCTGTTACCTTTCAATTTTTGCAGGTAGTTGAGTTCAACGTAGAGCTGTCTGACTAAGATTTCCCAACCCACCTGCCGATTTGTCTACACAGGTGGTTGGCTAGTTTCCTTGTTCCTAGTTTCCTTCAAATCTTTGCATTTACCGGTGTTTTGTGTACATGTGTCCAGTTAGGATTTGTCTATCCACGTGCTTGATTTGTGTGCATAGCTGGTTTGCCATTTCCCTTTTCGAAGTTGCCTTTAGATGTTTGCATGTACATGTACTTTAGAGATAGTTCTCCGAGCAAGCATTCCTCAGCCACCTGCCCGATATGACTACACAGGTGGTCTGCCAAGATTTGCTCATCCACTTGCCCGATTTGCCTGCACAGGTGGTTCACTAGTTTCCTTGTTCCTAATTGCCTTCCAATGAATTCATGTGCCTGTGTTTTGTATACAACCGTCCATCCAAGATTTGTCTATCCACCTGCCCGATTTGTCTGCATAGGTGGTTGGCCAGTTTCCCTGTTCCTAGTTGCCATCAAATCTTTGCATGTACCTGTGCTTTGTATAAAAGTGTTCTGTCAAGATTTGTGTATCCACCTGCCCAATTTGTCTGCACAGGTGGTTGGCCAGTTTCCTTGTTCCTGGTTGCCTTCAAATCTTTGCATGTACCTGTGTTTTGTATACAAGTGTTCAGTCAAGATTTGTGTATCCACCTGCCCGATTTGTCTGCATAGGTGGTTTGCCAGTTTCCTATTTCCTAGTTGCCTTTAGATTTTTGCATTACATGTGCTTAGTTGATAGTTCTCCGACCAAGATTTCTTCAGCTACCTGCCCGACTTGTCTACACAGGTGGTTGGCCAGTTTCGCCTTTCTCCAGTTACCTTTCAACTGTTGCAGGTAGTTGTGTTCAATGTAGAGCTGGCTGACTACGATTTCCCAACCCACCTACCCGATTTGTCTACACAGGTGGTTGGCCAGTTTCCCTGTTCCTAGTTTCCTTCAAATCTTTGCTTGTACCTGTGTTTTGAGTACATGTGTCCAGTTAGGAGTTGTCTATCCACCTGCCTGATTTGTTTGCATAGGTTGTTTGCCAGTTTCCCTTTTCCTAGTTGCCTTCAGATAATTGCATGTACATGTACGTTGGGGATAGTTCTCCAACCAAGATTTCCTCAGCCACCTGCCCGATTTGACTGCGCAGGTGGTCTGCCAAGATTTGCTCATCCACTTGCCCGATTTGTCTGCACAGGTGGTTGACTAGTTTCTATTTTCCTAAGTGCCTTCCAATCAATTCATGCACCTGTGTTTTTTATACAACCGTCCATCCAAGATTTGTCTATCTACCTGCCCGACTTGTCTGCACAGGTGGTTGGCCAGTTTCCTTGTTCCTGGTTGCCTTCAAATATTTGCTTGTACCTGTGTTTTGTATACAAGTGTTCAGCCAAGATTTGCGTATCCACCTGCCCGATTTGTCTGCATAGGTGGTTGGCCAGTTTCCCTTTTCCTAGTTGCCTTTATATTTTGGCATGTACTTATGTTTAGTAGATAGTTGTATGACCAAGATTTCCTCAGCCACCTGCCCGACATGTCTACACTGGTGGTTGACCAGTTTCCCCTTTCTCCGGTTACCTTTCAATTTTTGCATATAGTTGTGTTCAATGTAGAGCTGTCTTACTAAGATTTCCCAACCCACCTGCCTGCTTTGTCTGCACAGGTGGTTGGCCAATTTCCCTGTTCCTAGTTTCCCTCAAATCTTTGCATTTACCGGTGTTTTGTGTCCATGTGGCCAGTTAGGATTTGTCTATCCACCTGCCTGATTTGTGTGCATAGGTGGTTTTCCAGTTTCCCTTTTCCTAGTTGCCTTTAGATGTTTGCATGTACATGTACTTAGGAGATAGTTCTCCGAGCAAGCATTCCTCAGCCACCTGCCCGATTTGACTACACAGGTGGTCTGCCAAGATTTGCTCATCCACTTGCCCGATTTGTCTGCACAGGTGGTTGACTAGTTTCTATTTTCCTAAGTGCCTTCCAATCAATTCATGCACCTGTGTTTTTTATACAACCGTCCATCCAAGATTTGTCTATCTACCTGCCCGACTTGTCTGCACAGGTGGTTGGCCAGTTTCCTTGTTCCTGGTTGCCTTCAAATATTTGCTTGTACCTGTGTTTTGTATACAAGTGTTCAGCCAAGATTTGCGTATCCACCTGCCCGATTTGTCTGCATAGGTGGTTGGCCAGTTTCCCTTTTCCTTGTTGCTTTTATATTTTGGCATGGACATATGTTTAGTACATAGTTGTCTGACCAAGATTTCCTCAGCGACCTGCTCGACATGTCTACACAGGTGGTTGACCAGTTTCCCCTTTCTCCGGTTACCTTTCAATTTTTGCATATAGTTGTGTTCAATGTAGAGCTGTCTTACTAAGATTTCCCAACCCACCTGCCTGCTTTGTCTGCACAGGTGGTTGGCCAATTTCCCGACTAGTTTCCATGTTCCTAATTGCCTTCCAATCAATTCATGCACCTGTGTTTTTTATACAACCGTCCATCCAAGATTTGTCTATCCACCTGCCCGATTTGTCTGCACATGTGGTTGGCCAGTTTCCCTGTTCTTGGTTGCCTTCATATTTTTGCATGTACCTGTGTTTTGTATACAAGTGTTCAGCCAAGATTTGTGTATCCACCTGCCCGATTCGTCTGCATAAGTGGTTGGCCAGTTTCCCTTTTTCGAGTTGCCGTTAGAATTTTTCATGTACATGTGCTTAGTAGATAGTTCTCCGACCAAGATTTCCTCAACCACCTGCCCGACATGTCTTCACATGCGGTTGGCCAGTTTCCCCATCCCCCAGTTACCTTTCAATTTTTGCAGGTAGTTGTGTACAATGTAGAGCTGTCTGACTAAGATTTTCCAACCCACCTGCCCGATTTGTCTACACAGGTGGTTGGCCAGTTTCCCTGTTCCTAGTTCCTTTCAAATCTTTGCATTTACCGGTGTTTTGTGTACATGTGTCCAGTTAGGAGTTGTCTATCCACCTGCCCGATTTGTCTGCATAGGTGGTTTGCCAGTTTCCCTTTTCCTAGTTGCCTTTAGATGTTTGCATGTGCATGTACTCTGGGGATAGTTCTCCAACCAAGATTTCCTCAGCCACCTGCCCGATTTGACTGCACAGGTGGTCTGCCAAGATTTGCTCATCCACTTGCCCGATTTACCTGCACATGTGGTTGACTAGTTTCCTTGTCCTTAATTTCCTTCCAATGAATTCATGTACCTGTGTTTTGTATACAACCATCCATCCAAGATTTGTCTATCCACCTGCCCGATTTGACTGCACAGGTGGTCTGCCAAGATTTGCTCATCCACTAGCCGGATTTGTCTGCACAGGTGGTTGACTAGTTTCCATGTTCCTAGTTGCCTTCCAATCAATTCATGCACCTGTGTTTTTTATACAACCGTCCATCCAAGATTTGTCTATCCACCTACCCGATTTGTCTGCACAGGTGGTTGTCCGGTTTCCCTATTCCTGGTTGCCTTCAAATCTTTGCATGTACCTGTGTTTTGTATACAAGTGTTCAGCCAAGATTTGTGTATCCACCTGCCCGATTCGTCTGCATAAGTGGTTGGCCAGTTTCCCTTTTTCGAGTTGCCGTTAGAATTTTTCATGTACATGTGCTTAGTAGATAGTTCTCCGACCAAGATTTCCTCAACCACCTGCCCGACATGTCTTCACATGCGGTTGGCCAGTTTCCCCATCCCCCAGTTACCTTTCAATTTTTGCAGGTAGTTGTGTACAATGTAGAGCTGTCTGACTAAGATTTCCCAACCCACCTGCCCGATTTGTCTACACAGGTGGTTGGCCAGTTTCCTTGTTCTTAGTTTCCTTCAAATCTTTGCACGTACCTGTGTTTTGTGTACATGTGTCCAGTTAGGATTTGTCTATCCACCTGCCCGATTTGTCTGCATAGGTGGTTTTCCAGTTTCCTTTTTCCTAGTTGCCTTTAGATGTTTGCATGTACATATACTTTGGGGATATTTCTTCGACCAAGATTTCCTCAGCCACCTGCCCAATTTGACTGCACAGGTAGTCTGCCAAGATTTGCTCATCCACTTGCCTGATTTGTCTGCGCAGGTGGTTGACTAGTTTCCATGTTCCTAAATGCCTCCCAATCAATTCATGTACCTGTGTTTTGTATACAAGTGTTCAATCAGGATTTGTGTATCCACCTGCCCGATTTGTCTGCATAGGTGGGTGGCCAGTTTCCCTTTTTCGAGTTGCCTTTAGATTTTTTCATGTACATGTGCTTAGTAGATAGTTCTCCGACCAAGATTTCCTCAGCCACCTGCCCGACATGTCTACACATGCGGTTGGCCAGTTTCCCCTTTCTCCAGTTAACTTTCAATTTTTGCATGTAGTTGTGTTCAATGTAGGGCTGTTTGACTAAGATTTCCCGACCCACCTGCCCGATTTGTCTACACAGGGGGTTGGCCAGTTTCCCTGTTCCTGGTTGCCTTCAAATCTTTGCATGTACCTGTGTTTTGTATACAACCGTCCATCTAAGATTTGTCTATCCACCTGCCCGATTTGTTTGCACAGTTGGTTGGCCAGTTTCCCTGTTCCTGGTTGCCTTCAAATCTTTGCATGTACCTGTGTTTTGTATACAACCGTCCATCTAAGATTTGTCTATCCACCTGCCCGATTTGTTTGCACAGTTGGTTGGCCAGTTTCCCTGTTCCTAATTTCCTTCAAATCTTTGCATTTACCGGTGTTTTGTGTACATGTGTCCAGTTAGGATTTGTCTATCTACTTGCTTGATTTGTCTTTATAGGTGGTTGGCAAGTTTCTCTTTTCCTAGTTGCCTGTGGCTGTTTGCATGTACACGTGCTTAGTAGATTGTTATCCGACCAATATTTCCTCAGCCACCTGCCCGACATGTCTACACAGGTGGTCTGCCAGGATTTGCCTCTCCACTTGCCCGACTTGTCTGCACAAGTGGTTGGTCAGTTTTCATGTTCCTAGGTGCCTTCCATCTTTGCATGTACCTGTGTTTTGCGTATAGGTGTTCGGCCAAAATTTGTCTATTCACCTACTGATTTGTTTGCACAGAAGATTGGCTAGTTTTCATGGTCCCAATTTCCTTTAGATGTTTGTATGTACCTGTGCTTAGTGCACAGTTATCCGACCAAGATTTTCTATGCCACTTGCCCGACATGTCTGCACAGGTGGTTGGCCAGTTTTCCCCTTCTCAAGTTACCTTCCGATGTTTGCATGTAAACGTGCTTAGTAGATAGCTCTCCGACTAAGATTTCTTCAGCCACCTGCCCGAGATGACTAGCTAGGATTTGTCGATCCACTTGCCCGATTTGTCTGCATAGGTGGTTTGCGAGTTTCCCTTTTCCTAGTTGCCTTTAGATGTTTGCATGTACATGTGCTTTGGAGATAGTTCTTCGACCAAGATTTCCTCAGCTACCTATCCGATTTGACTAAATAGGTGGTCTGCCAGGATTTGCCTATCCACTTGCCCGATTTGTCTGCACAAGTGGTTCGCCAGTTTCCATGTTCCTAGTTCCATCCAAATCTTTGCATGTACCTGTGTTTTGTATATAGGTGTCCAGTCAAGATTTATCTATCCTCCTGCCCGATTTGTCTGCACATGTGGTTGGCCAGTTTCCCTATTCCTAGTTGCCTTCAAATCTTTGCATGTACCTGTGTTTTGTATACAGGTGTCCAGCCAAGATTTGTGTATCCACCTACCCCAATTGTCTGCATATATGGTTGGTCAGTTTCCCTTTATCGAGTTTGTTGGCTGCGCAAATCTCACGGCCTGGTGCTCCGGGCCGAGGGGATATGCGTCAACACATGACGTCCTTCTTTTGGATGTGGTGCGGTTGTGCGCGGGCGTGCCAACACGGCATACCGTGCGTCGAGATGGTGATGCGGTTTGGATGAAATGGGTAAGTGGTGCGCCTGTTTGAGTTCGACTCCTAATCAAACGATTGTGGCCAAGAGAGGAACTGATCTCGGCCGTCAGGTTCACGGCCTGAGCTACAAGGCCGTTTAGTGGTGGTGTTGATGGTGGGTTTTGGGCGGTGCTCCGGCGCGTTGAAAGTGCATTACATGAAAATATAATTTGCTCCGTGGGAGGCTTTTCGTTTGGTGTTTGAACCCTTTGAATGTAGTTTGAGCTTGGTATTTATAGGAGGAGCTCTGGAGGAGTAATCGAGGCTGAAAATCTGCATGGTGGAGCCTGATTAGAGCAAGTGGGTAGTCCAATCGACATTTGGGATCGTGAAGCACGGTGGTGTGACCCCATAAATCCCGGTAAATCTCGGCTGCTGCCCTGATCGTGGGTTCTGCACCTTTGGCCGTGGGAACGCATTAAATGCCCTGGTATGGTGGTTGATGACCTAACCTCTCAAGTTGTAAGAATATTTGAGAGAATGTTTGCGCTTAACTACTCTGATTCCCATCACCAAACCCTGACTTCAGTCACTTCCCATCTTCCCTCGTGCATTAAATGCTTTTTTGCGGCCAGTGGGTTTGCTGCAATAAACAGAGGCGTTATTTCATTAAATGAAGTGTGGGACCCTGCTGCCATGTGGCGATGTGACCTTAATATCTTTGGCCGTGGCTCTTGTGGCCTTCGGCCTCGGCCGATAATACCGCGGTCGAGAGGCTGAGAGGATTCTGCCTTCGCAGCTTTTCTTTTGTCTTTTAGGGAAGCAAATGCCTAACGAAACGCCACGTTTTAATTCATGGGCAGGTGCTAGGGCCGAAAGGAAGTCCCTTCGGTCAGTTTTACGACTGAGATTTATTAGGCACAAACATTGCCCCCCCATCCCCGGATTCTTCGGTCGCGGCATGGGTAGAGGCCGAATGGATTCCAAGGGATGGACCCTTTGCATTCCTTCTGAAGTGATTGATAGTTGGTGCCTTAAATGCGCAGGTCGGTCGGCGCATTTAATGCGCAAGCACGTCGTGCAGGCTATCATTGCCTTGATTTGCGCGAGCCATCGTTTTGCCTCGTCAATCGAAACGTCGGCCCCCAAGTTTCTGACATGTCTTCGCGTGCTCCGAGTATGTTGTCAGGCCGTTACGTCTCTCGAGAGCCATGCCCCGTTTTGAATTCTAGCGCCAGTATTAAAACCCTGCCCTCTTCATTTTTCTTCACGCTTTCAGAGTCCTTTCTCTTCCATTTTAATCTGCTCTAATGGCCCCCATCGTGGCCTGTCCAAAAATCGGGGTCGAGAACCACCTGCTGAACCTCGCGGTGTGGCAGTTTGGCCTGATCCAGATGGCCTTTCTTCCCCCGCTGTCCACCAATTGTCTCTCGTCTTGGAAAGCCGATGTGTGACAAGGCCATGATGTGGCCGAGATTTCTTTCCAGGCCTGGAGGTGGATGACCTTCCTCCCCTTAAGGCAGGGGAGAAACTGCAATGCGATTGATGAAGATGGGAGGGTTTGGTATAATGATTTCATCTTGGCCATATCTATTTGGCTGAGGACCCCGGCCGTACCCATGGCCGGAATGACGGCCTTGGTTTCACCCGGCTGCACACGTGTCTGGAGTGACGACCTTGGCCATGCTATGACCCCAATTCCCAGAGTAAAGGCCGTGGCGGGGCCGCGGTCAGTGAAGATATGGACGGCGAAGACATCGCCTAGGGAAGAATCATCTGCCAGTTCAGCGAGGGGATCAAGAAGCCGTTGTTCATAGACTTAGGATACAATCTGTTTTTCACATATGTACGTTTATATGTTTTAATCGGCCATGACCAGCCGTTCCTTTGTAAACGCGACCCCTTTCCTTTAATCTAAATGAAGTTTAACTTCCTTTTTCCTACTGACTGAATGCATGCTCTTCCTTTCATCTTCGTCGTGTTGTTTACTTCATTTATTTGTTAATTGTAAATCTCACAACTCGTTCTCGGCCGTCTCCCATAATGACGGAGTATATTTCTTTAAGTACTGGCCGTTTATCGGCAAGTTGTGCCGTTCTCCATCCCTATCTCTTAACTGAAATGCACCTCGCCTGAGAATTCGTTCGATAATAAACGGCCCCTCCTAGTTGGGTGAGAATTTGCCGAACCGAGGGTCCTTAGTCCCGATAGGAAGCACGGCTCGCCATACCAAGTCGCCTTCTGCGAAAGTCTTTTGCTTGACCTTTCTGTTGTAGGCCCTCACCGCAATCTGCTAGGTTATAAGCGTCGAGTCTGGACTGCTCCAAATCTTCTAACTCCCGAGCCATGGCTTGCGCATAGTCCTTCCTTTCTTGCCCAGGCCGTTCGGTCACACGGAGGAACCGAACCTTTAACTCCATTGGAACGATGGCGTCATGACAGTAGGTTAAGGCATAAGGGGATGTGCCAGTAGCCGATCATTCTGAGACTCGGTAAGCCTAAAGGGCTTCAGGGAGTAAGTCGTGCCATGCCCTAGGTTTTTCCTCAATCATTTTCTCAAGGATGCCCTTGATTACCTTGTTGCTCGCCTCG
>NW_018923314.1:35851-45922 GCF_002207925.1 Prunus avium
CCTCGTGGGATCGACCTCGCACTTACATATGCTATACTACCAAACGGCTCGTGCACTTGCGAGTATCACAAGTTGAGGATGCAGCTGAATCCATTTTGATGCAGCTGAATCGACGCAACATTTAACCTTCCCCCTTTGCCTTCAAAAGTTTCCCAATATATTTTTTTAGTATACAAAGGTCTGACCTGGATTTCCTCAGTCACCTACCCGATTTGTCTGCGCATGTATGTGGACAGTCTCCGCCTTCCCCAAGTGCCTTCAAATGTTTGCATGTATCTATGTTTAGTATACAGGTGGCCGACCCGGATTTCCCATGCTACCTGCCCGATTTGTCTGCCTAGGTGGTTAGCCAGTTTCCCTTTTTGCTAGTTGCCTTCAGATGTTTGCATGCACCTATGATTAGTACACAGGTATCTGACCATGATTTCCCTGGCCACCTCCTCGATTTGACTGCATAGGTGGTCGTCCAGGATTTGCCTATCCACTTGTTGGATTTGTCTGCACAGATGGTTGACAAGTTACCCCGTTCCCAGTTGCCTTTAGATGTTTGCATGTACCTGTGCTTAGTACACTGTTGTCCAACCAAGATTTCCTCAGCCACCTGCCCGACATGTCTGCATAGGTGGTTGGCCAGTTTCACCCTTTTCCAGTTACCTTCCGATGTTTGCACGTTGTTGTGTTTAGTGTAGTGTTGTCTGAAGAGGATTTCCCTGCCCACCTGCCCGATTTGGCTGCACAGGTGGTTGGCCAGTTTCCCTGTTCCTAGTTGCCTTTAGATGTTTGCATGTACCTGTGTTTAGTATACAGGTGTTCACCCAGACACCTGTCTGATTTGACTGCATTGGTGGTTGGCCAATTTCCCCGTTCTTAGTTGCCTTTAGATTTTTGCATGTACCTGTGTTTAGTATATAGGGGTCCGGCCAGGATTTGCCTATCCACTTGCCTAAAGCTTGTTTTAAGAACTACGTGTGGCTTGATTCCTTGAAAAGGGTACGTAGGCAACCTAGTTTCGACCTAGGTGCAACCACCAAGTTAGGCTTTTAGTAGTATGTTTAATTATGTCTAAATAGATCTTCATAACTTGTCAATGTTGTTCTAAGGGTTTGAGACCCGATTTGGTCTGAGGTCCATTGAAACTTTTGTTAATTGATGTGGCTTATAGTTTGTGTATGCTGAATGTTTGGTAAATTTAATTGTTTCTTCTTTGCAAGTGAAAATTTTGGGTTCAGAACCAATTTTAGGGAAGACTGCCAATTTTCTGGTAGAAGTCAAACCCTAAGGTTGTTTTAGGATTAGAGGAATGATATTTTAGTAATTTGGGCACGACACCTTCCAAGTGTCGGACATGCACAAGGTCTGTCATGGATTCCAAGGGAGGATTCGGGGCGGGTCCTACCAATTGGTATCAGACCATAAGTTAGTGATTCTGTAGACTTGCGCGTTATGTGCACCCTTTGTAAGACATTTGAGGATGTACTCAATCAATTAGTCTTTAGATGTTTGCCCGTACTTGTCTTTAGTATACAGATGTTTGCTAGTACTTGTCTTTAGTATACAAGTGTGTGACCAGGATTTCAACAACCACCTTTTCCATATGTCTAAAGGAAACCTTTAGAAATTCATGAGTTTCATTTGAACATCAACGTAGAAAATAAAATCATGGCAACGGAAGCTTAAGCATGCATCTATGAGTTCAAAAACAAAAACTTTTTCCCTTGAATCTTTTAAGCAAAGTGATAGCAGTACTATTTTTTTAGAACAAACTTCTAAGAAGATTGGAAGGAGGAGTTACCCTTGGTGCGTGCTTTCAACCCTATGATTGAATTCAACCAAAGTTGTTGAAACTTGAATGGCTCCTTCAAAATCTCCACCTTGAGAGGTTCTCCAAAAGGTCACCAAAGTAGGTAACCTTTAAGTCTTTTCACCAACTAGAGCTTGAGAAGAAGATAATGAGCTTAGTGAGAAGATGATGCTAGTAATCCCTCACTAAGATAGTATGAAAAAGGAGAGAGAGTTTTTCGAAGACTATAGCTGACAGGACCTGACCCAAATTCCACTTTGGAATCCGAGCCGAACCCTGTGTGTGTCCGACACCTAGCAAGTGTCGTGGCACAAATGGCCAAATTGCCCTTCTAACTAAAATCCAAACTTATTTCAAGTTTGACTTCTGCCGGAAATCCGGCAAGTCTCTCTTGTAAATTGCTCATGTCCCAAAAAATTTTACCTGTATAAAACATAATTTTATAATCACAAAAATAGGGTTCATGCAACCCAACATCACATCATTTTGGCCTCATGCCTCTTAAAATCAAATAAAACATTTCACCAATAGAAACTGATCCATACTTTGAAGCAAAGTGAATGCATCTCCAATTCCAAAGTAACTAAACTGAACAACTTTTCATTATTTGGTCTCGTGGCTGCACCTGGTAACTCTAGGTTGTCTACGTACCCTTGACAAGGGATCAAGCCACACGTAGTTCTTTCGATGGGTTTACAAAACCATTCTTCACAAGCTCTAAAATACATACTTCTCAACTCTCCCAAATCCTCAGAACATAAGTAGGCCACCCAATGAATTTCCTCTAGTTCATAAATTCATATATATATATAATTTATATGTTATTGGCTTAAATTATATATATAATATAATAATAAAAAGATAAAGATCAAATAAAGTAAAAGTAAAATAAAAATAAAAAATAAAAAAAACCAACTCCGACGGCACTTTTATCTTTGCTTCAAAACTCACGTAAGGCTCATACATAAATATATGTATCAATATATATATCAACAACTTAATTAGAAGCTATATATATATTTTCTGCTTTCACTTGTAAAACAAAATTGTCATTTAAGAAAATAATGGTATCTGTATAAAATCCTCCATTTTAGTTTAAAAGCATCTCAAAACTTAAATTCTCTCAACCTAGGCGTACCCCCATTCCTGATCCGTCAATTCCATTATTACTGTCAATTCTGAATATCCCGTCAATTCCATCCTCGCAAGCCTCGGAAACACAAAGTTAACCGAGCCACATTCCTCGCAAGCCTCGGAGACACCAAGTCAACCCGAGCCGCAATCCTCACAGGTCTCGAAGGCATCAAGTCAGCCCGAGCCGCAATCCTCGCACCACATGGTTCAGGCGTCCCTGAGACTCGTGGGGCATTATCAGAAATAACCAAATTGTTTCAAGGTCACTAGGGGGTTCTCCTATGGTGGGTTTGAAAAATCATATCCAAAACTTATCAGAGACTTTCTCTTTAGTTCACAATTCTACTTTCTGACCTTTATATCCACTTTCCAATAAATTGATTGTCAACTGCACTTAAAATATATATACCACATTCTGATAAAAACCAAGGCCCATGATTCATCTTTTCCAGCTATTGAATATATATATTAAATATAGAAACACTCTTAAATATTTAGTTAATTTATTAACTACATCGAACTCCAACTAACAAACCATCCCAATACTATAACAATAATCTTAATGGCAGTAAATACTAAATAAACAAATAACCAAGCAGAAAACTAAATAAATAAATCACTTTCCTAGAGATTCCATCAGTTCCAATAGTGTATTAACTCTAAATATCAAGAATAACATTCAAGTATACCATCAATTTCTACAAAAACTTTAAAATAACAATAATAGAACTTTGCACCATTTAGCTATTTATAAATATCTATCTATGCTCATCCCAAAATCATAAAAATCCATAATATGATGCGCATAACTCAATTTTCGATCAGGACTCGTCTGCATGGTCATTCTAACCCTTCTCAAAGGATATAACTACCTCGGAAGACTAACGGTCAACCGAGGGGTCAAACCGCCTAAACTTGGTCAACCGGACTCACGGGGCCCACGAACTCAAATTTTCTACCTGAGAGTTCCTAAAGGTTCTACACATTTTAATAACCATATCCTGCAAGTTTAGTCCAAATAGAACGGTTGGATTAATCTCGATCGCTCGATCGGACGGTTATCGTTTATCCAAAATTTTGAATTATTGAATCGGAATATCCGGGGCTCCGATTCACGATCCGTCGAATCCTACATGATCCTAGAAATACGGGGTACAACATACATGAATTTGAGTTTGATCCAACGGTCCGAACCTATTGCAACGGGAAATCGTACAATAGGCGAAATCCGTTCAAGGCTCAAATGGAATCCAAGCACACTGATGCGCTCGTGACAACTAGAGGATCGCATCGGGACACAATGCTCCTTTGATACAGTGCCCACGCGCAGACAGCGCGTGGTTATCCTAAACAATAGTAGTTGCCGAAAAAACCTTCAAATTGAAGGCCAAGATTCCTACCCTAAGTTCAGAACATCGATTGGAGACGCTTTTGTTCTTGGACCTACCTCAAAAAATGCCCAGAAGTGGCCGGAATTTCAATTCAAAAACCGGCCAAACTTTGGGTTCTAAATCGAACCACCTAGGCTAGAAATTGATCAAATCCTACCCAACCATCAGCTAGAGCATGAAAAATAGGTGGAAATCCATACCTTGATTGCCGGATTTGGTGGCTGGACGACGGTGAACAATCGTCGGGAAATTTCTGTCCAAAACTGGCTGATTTTCGAGCTCTTTCCAGCGAAATCCGGCAGTTCCAAGGGCGGAGACCAGGCGGGAAGGGAAGAGGGGAAGGCGGCGGTTCGAATAGAACTCGCCGGACGGGGTGGCCGGAAGTAAAAAATCTGACTTTGAAAAATTATTATTTTGCCCCTCATCGTATTTTCATCGTATTTTCTTCAATACAACTCGGATTTGAGCTCACTACATGTCTACAGACTCATTTCAACGTGCTCTACGCAATGGTGTGGTTAAAATTTCCAAATTCCTTCCCGATCAAAAAGTCAACTTTAATCCTAATAAAATATTCAAGGGCAAAATAGTCTTTTTCCAGAATAAATTAATAATTAAAAATTAATTAAAGTTCGGGTTGTTACAATAGCTTTCTTTCTCTTTCTAGTTTTTCACTTATGACCCTTTGGCTTCAAAATGGTGAAAGTCTTTTACTTGAGTCAATAAGTTCTCTCTAGCAACCAAAAGCCCATTTGAACTCTTCGTAATTGATTGTGAATTAAAACCCCCTTTTAATTCTCCTTATTAGTTAGAATCATTAGTCCTTAGGGCTTCCACTATCCATGAGTGACACCTAACAGTATATCATGGATATCCAAGCTAAGTTGAATAAGCAGAGAACCTATTTAGTTGAAATTACAATGCAATACGATCCTCCCTTATTAAAATACTCTGAATCTCATTATTAGGGCATGGTGCATATCAAGCCCCTAATGAGATTGTCACGTCTTATATGATTTGTATTAGTATGACTAGAACATCTTTCTAGGTCATACCGAATACTATGATCAGAGATTTGCTTAATCATATCTTCTGAGCATTCTCCTTCTTTTACTGAAGGATAGAGATTCTATGTTGTACACTCACATGTCTCCATGAGTTAATTGAGAACCCCAACTATGCTTGTACCACGCTCGTGATTAGGATATGTCTTTATAGTATCATCAAAGATCCACAATCTTCCCACAAGACAACAATGGTGCCTCGAGTCTAAGGACTAATTTGCATTGTTGAAACTTGGAGTTTCTTGTTTGACATATAAGTAAAATTTTCATACAAGAAACTCTCATTTGATCATGTTTAGTGAACTCATTCTCTATTGAGCACCTACATACTTGTCTTAGTGTCGCCACATGAATGACTTGAGACTAGTCATCCTCCCAATCGAGAAGACATAGCATGTACCGGTCTTTCCAGATTGTCAGTGCCCATTTGACAATCCTATGACTAGGAACATTTAGTATATGAGGATAATAGAGGATAAGTCTTATGAATCAAACTTCCTTAGATTACTCTCTCTATCTCACATCCCTTGGACTTATTGTTTAAGCATATGTAACTGTTAATGAGACATTTACCAATAAACAATAAACTTTCCTTTTAAGAGAATTAAGCATAAGTCTAGCTAATACATGAAATATCCTTAAAAGATTACATCATATGATTGGCGTTTAGGGCATATTTCCATCAATCTCCCACATGCACTCTAAAGCCAATCAGCCATGTATCTAATACCCATCTTCTCAAGATGCTGATCCAATTGTAGCTGAGTCATTGGCTTAGTTAGTGGATTTGCTATGTTATCTGTCGAAACTACCTTGAGGATGCTGACTTCTCTGAGAGATATATATTCTCGAATTTTATGGATGCTTTAGTCCATAAATGGACTTCTCCAGCTTGCATACTTTCTGAGACTCAGTTTTAGACACAAACCCTTCAGGTTGATCCATATATAGTTCTTCCTGAAGGTAACCATTCAGAAAAGCCGTTTTGATGTCCATTTGCCAAATCACATAGTCGTAATGTGCTGTTGTTGCAAGCAAAATCCGAATGGACTTTATCATGGCCACGGGCGAGAAGGTTTCTTCATAGTCTATCCCTTTTCTCTGCTTGTAGCCCTTAGCTACTAATCTAGCTTTGTAGGTTTCCAATTTACCGTCCGAGTCCATCTTCCGCTCGAAGATCTATTTATTTCCAATAGGTACAATGCCTTGTGGCAGATCGACTAGAGTCCAGACTTGGTTGGCATACATAGAATCCATTTCAGATTTCATGGCTCCCTACCATTTCTTTGAGTTAATGTTAGACATAGCCGCAGTGTAATTAAAGGGATCATCCTTTTCTTCATTGTCACCAATGAGATGTAACTCACCAATGATGTCATGAAGCAACCCATAACTTTGGGGTGGTTGGATCACCCTACTAGATCTACGCGGAGCTTGTGTTACTTGAGGTTCAAGGATTGAATTGTCAGATTGTTGAGTGGTGATTTGTGGCTCATTAGACATTTCTTTGACTTCTATCTCTGTTCCGCTTGACCTATCTAGAGCAAATTCTCTATCAAGTAATTTGGCAGACTTTGCGACAAACACATTTTGTTCGTCAGGTTGATAGAAGTAGTATCCACAAATCTACACTTAACAAACCTAACTTTAAGCTATCTTGAAAGAACCCGACCCAAATTCCACTTTGGAATCCGTGTCGAACCCTGTGTGTGTCCAACACTTAGCATGTGTCGGGCACGAATGACCAAAATACCCTTCTTGCCCTAATCCAAAAACTGCTTTAGGGTTTGACTTCTACCTGAAAACCAGCAAAGTCTCCCCTGAAAAAGGCTCAAAACCCAGAAATCTACTTACGCAGCAAACTCAATTAATTCCCAAGCATTCAGTAAGCACAAGGTATAAGCCACACTCCAATTAGTAGAAGTTTAAATGGGCTTCATCCCCCTCTTTACCAACATACGAAAGTCAGCCAAATAATCTTGTCATAACTGAACATAACAAACAAATCATAAACTTGCGGTTGCACCTAGGTTAGCCTAGGTTGCCTACATACCCTGACTGAGGGATCAAGCCGCACGTAGTTCTTTCTACCATGAATCACAATTAAGATAGTACATAAATAATCAAAGTCAAACTAACGATGAACTCCTAGAATCATTCTTTACCTTGATTTCAACAAGCTATATAATTGAATATCATGCCATGAAATTATGTACTTAACTGTTCAATTAGTATATCATTGTACACCCAAATACTTACATAACCAAACCTTTTACTTGAAAGTCATACCTGCAATCATCCACATAGTGCATATATCCTGTAATCATCCACCAAGGGGAATATGGGAACACTTTCAAATCCGAAGGCAACAGAGGAAAGGGAAACTAGCTAACCACCTGTGTAGACAAGTCGGGCAAGTGGCTAGGGATCTTGGCCAACCCTGTGCAGATAATATGAGCAGGGTGGCAAAGAATATTCTGTTAATTGTACCACACGTTGGTACTACAATATTCTCCATATAGATGTACCTCGAACATAATTTGTCAATTCCAAGTACCACACATGTGGCCACATGTGTGATACCAGCTCGCAGAACTCAGGGGACACGAGGTCAGCTCGAGATGCATTCCTCGTAGAACTCAGGGGACCCACGGTCGACCTGAGACGCATTCCTAGCAGAACCCAGGGAGATATACTAAACTTGAGAACACAAATCCTTTGCACCACATGGTTCAGGCATCTCCAATGCTCATGGGGCAATGTCATATGCGCGTACACAAATTCATCAATTCCCCTCGCAGGACTCAAGGAGATATACTTAACTTGAGAACGCAAATAATCTGTCAATTCCCCTCGCAGGATTCAGGGAGATATACTCAATCTGAGAACGCAAAATAATCCGAAGGCAACCATATGTCCGATGACATTCAAAAGGCAACTGTATGTCCGAAGACATCAATATTTCCAAAGGCATCTAGGGTGTTTGAAGACATCACTATTTCCAAAGGCAACTAGGATGTCCATAAACATTAATATTTTCGAAGGCAACCAGGATTCAACAAGACATCAATATCTCTGAAGGCAACACAATCCAATTATTAATCCATTTAACACATATATTAAAATAAACATAGATATATCATGCTTGGAAAAAATAAAAGCTATAGAATAATAATTCATAACAGTTAATAAAACTCTCAAAGTAAAATACCAATTTAAAACAAATAACCAAAAACACAACACCTCATAACCAAAAGGATCTCGATTAGGCCAACGAGGCCCACCAACTAGATCAATTAGGCTAGTGGGGCCTAGACCTTTGAACAAGTCCCAAAAGTTTGATCTCGATTGAGCGGTCGGATCTAAGCCAATTGCACGAAGTTTAGGCGATCATTTCGCCTAAACTTAAAATCATTGACTCGGAGTATCCGAGACTCCGATTCTCGATTAACAAGTTCCTACACAATCCTAAAGGTACAGAGAACAACATATTGAAATTGGGACCAATCGAACTGTCCGAACCTATCGAACCCGGATATCGCATAATAGGTGCAATATCTGTTCGATTGTCAAACGATAATCAAATTCAAATTCGAGTATATCGTCGTGCTCACAACGACAAGGAAAACAACTTAGAACTCAATGGGCCACCACACAGTGGCCTACGCACCGCCACCCACCGTCGGCAACGCATAGTTATCTTGAGAAATTTTTGACGATGAAAATTTCTCGAAACACCCTACAATACCTATACCAATATATTCAGACTAACTAGAGGATCAACTTTTGTTCTTGGACCACAACAAAAAACTGGCCGGAAGTTAGCCAAATATAGATTTAAGAATCGATATGCAAAACCTCGAAATCAATCCATTCTAAGTACATAAACAAGTAGTGCGTGATGAGTAGATAAAGTTTCATACCTCATTCGACGAAAACCATCGCCTGAAAATGCAAGAACACTTCCGGAAAAACCTAACTCATTCTCAGCTTCGATTCAAGCTGACCGTCAGCAAATCGAATCGGGTCTTGGGTGGGTTTTGTAGAGGAGGACAAGAGGAACACTTTCCGTGAAGGTGGTGTGGCCAACCGGTGCACGACATTGATTATTGGCCGAGAAGTCGAACAATCACTATTGCTACAGTGACTGTCGCATGAGAAGAGAGGAAGAAGAAATGTCGGAAGGGAGAGACAAATAAAAAGTAGGCCCAGTTATTGTAGTGGGTACTGTAGCAGTAACAAATTTGAAAATTCCCATTACGTCCTTTTCGTTTCTAGACCTTTTCTCGTTCGTTACAACTTGGAATTGGGCGTGCTGCATGTCTACTAACTCGTATCTTTGAGCTTTACGCAACAGTGCCACTCAATTCCCCAAAATCCTTCCCGAACAGAAAGTGACTAAAGTGCCCCTACACCCAAGGGCAAAAATGAAATTTCACAATAAATAATCAATTGAACAGTGATTTTTGGGATGGGGTGTTACATATCTGCATCGGGTCTTTTGACATATGTAGGACAACCCCAAATCTGAACATGTTTCATATGGGGTTTTCGAGATGGACTTGGAAGGCACTAGACTACAGGTAAACTGCAGTGAGTAGTGCATATCCCCAAAAGGATATAGGTAAATCCATATAACTCATCTTGTTACGAACTATGCCCATCAAGGTTTGATTTCTCC
>NW_018923316.1:8390-19080 GCF_002207925.1 Prunus avium
GTTGAACGTCGTATCAAATACCACCACATCCCCAAAAAACCCATAAGCTCGTCTTGACCTTGCATCTGCCCCGAAAACATTTCTCATCCTTCCTTCCGAATCTACCTCCATATTGAAATAAAATGATTCATTTTTTCCTTGCTCAGCCAAAAAATGCTCCTTCAGCAGCTCTGCATCATGCCCAATCACCTCCCTTGCATAATTATAGACATCTCTCCTAACAAACCCAACATTTTCCAATCCCCCTATTGCACCTCAAGAAGGCTTACCTGTTTATGTACATGGATATTAACTTTGCTTATATGTGCACTATAGGCCTTTGTAGACTCTGTTAAGTTACGGTGAGATCTCAATAGATGGACTTTATCAACTGTGGTCATGTCATGGTTGTGTATCTCATTAAATCCTACAACAGTGTACTTATTCTTCTCGTTTACCTTCAAAATCGCAGGTTTAGCCTTGCACCCAGTTCGAGTACAACCTCGCTGTCTTCTCTTACGACTAACAGTGCTTGTCAACGCATACCCTTGTTTACAACATACATATTCTTTCCTTGTTACCTATCCTGTGAATGTGCACGTTCTCGTTGTAGAACACCGAATGCCGAATCCGGCTTTCGCGGCATACATATTATAGAAATTGAACACATCCTCACAGCAATCAAATTCAAGTCCCAATTTTGGTTTCAATTCCGAACTAACTTCCGGTGTCACCTGTCCTTCGCACTCTATTTCACAGTTCTTGCAATTTAACCCTGAATATCACATCACCACCATCATATATGACATTAAAATCACAATCTGTGAAACATTAAAGACCTACATACACACTAACGTAACTCGTGCTGATGCCCAATATTTGGCACAGGCTTTCAAACAGCTTTAAAATATATATCAACTAACATATGACATCCAAATGACTCTCTGGTGAAACATTAAAGACATACATACAACCTAATCTGACTCATGCTGATGCCCAATATTTGGCACATTCTTTCAAACAGCTTTACAATATATATTAACTAACATATGACATGCAAATGACTCTCTGCTGAAACATTAAAGTCATACATACAACCTAAAGTGACTCATGCTGATGACCAATAATGAAAGTGACAAATACAGTATATGGCTTACCTCGTAACTGATTTCCAACTTCAAATTTTCAACAAATATGACAACGTAACGTAGCCCTTTTAGATCTGGACGTCAACCCAAAAACTTTTCTTCTTCCTTAACCCCTGTTTCGCCCCCGCTCAAGGATTTCAAAACCAACAAAGCAGAACCACAACGGTACGGTCAGTACTTTCCAACTCAACGCCAGTTTCGACGTTGCTCAAGGATTGACGTATGTCCCGACCCCAAAAACCCAACCACAAAGATGAAATTATCAAATCCTAGATTCCTTTGTTTCGCCTGAATGGGAAACCCAGAAAAATGAGGGTGCTCTCTCTTCAATGTTACAGTTCTTCCTCAATCAAAGCTGCCTGAATGGGAAACCTAGAAAAATGAGGGTGCTCACTCTTCAATGTTACAGTTCTTCCTCAATCAAAGCTGATAAAAAAATGGCCTCCTCATTGAACTGAGCGAACAGCTGGTTTGGAGGGGATTTCTGTTTTGGAGGGGACGTTTTGGAGGGAGAAGAGAGAAGAAGGCCTCGTTCTAATACAACACTTACACTTACAATTGCTTTTCATACAGCCGTTAGATTGGATCCAACGGTGTTCTCATGTTATGTTCTCACATAAGCGTTCTCACTAGATCCTAACCCTTCCTATCTACTCTGTAGACCTTTGATTTGGGCCGACCAAATTGCAACCAGGGCCAAATTCTAGTATATGAGAAACTTTAAGATTCTATTAAACAAGAAATTACGGGTCTAGAAAAAAAAAAAAGATTCCTGAAAAATTAAACGCAACAAAAAGAAGACTTACGAATATGCCAGAACAAAGGGGGATTTGGCATAATGAGGGTGTACAAATGGAACAAACGGAATATAAAGAAATTATTATTTTTGTGCATATAATTTCTCATAGCAAATAGCGCCAATGAGAAACTGAGAATGAGCCGCATACGATGTCATCAGGTTATGTTTGTCATCAGGTTATGTTTGCAGCCTGCGAAGTAGCGTCACACGTGCTAACAAAAGCGGGAAGCGTACTTTAACTCGGGGAAGAGCCAATTTGTTTTTATTTTTGTGTTTAGGTTTTTATAACGTTACACACTCTTCTTTCACTCTCTGCTTTTGCTCTCCCCGGCCGCCACAGCCCCTCACTCTCACTGGTACTCTTTCTTTCTTTCCCTACTTCTCTTTGCATCTCAATTGCCCTATGCATACTCACATAGATGTATGCATTGCATTAATATATAGATACATACATGCGGAATTGTATTCACATATCTGTATCTTCAATTGGAGAAGAAGCTGCATGTTTTCTGTGTCCACCATAAATTTTATTTTTTCTTTTCCTTCTAATTCATACTTTGTAATTTCTCAAAGAACAAAGAAAGGAAAAAATAAAAAATAAAAATCTGTAAGGCATGATAATGATCAAAGTTGTTGTTTCATGACTTGGAGCTATTCACTGTACAAAACTTAATAACCCCAATTCTTAATTTTTAATAATCTAACGCTCCACGTTGATTATGAGGGTAAACTTGATTTTTATTTTTATTTTTTATTTCTTGATTTAAGAACCCAGCAGGCTGCTAGCATGAATTTGTCTATTCTAGTTTCAGGAAAACTATAAAGGAATCTTTTTGAAGCATCAGTAATCAATAAAACAGAGCTGATAATTGAAACCTCCTGGTATGGCTCCTGCCCAACCATTCACGGAGATCGACCAAGACTGTAGACCATCTATCAATGCAAAAGTAGAACTTGATACAGAAAACAGGAGTTCCTTACCGAACTCGGCTGCGGAGGGTTTAGGGTGCATGAAAAACTGTGAGGACACAGCCATTAGGATGAATGGAGAAGATAAGGCTTCAATGTGCACTTCGGATGTGGACGTTGATATAGTTGAGTGCAGAAATAATCATAACAGCAGCCTGCAGGCTGAAACTGAGGACCCTGATGCAACTGAATATTCAAGCTCATTTGCTGACACTATGTCCGACACTGAGAATTTTTCCGGATTTAGTGAAGGTGAAGTACAGTCTCAGTTTTTTGCGGACAACGGTTTGGCATCTGCTTTTGATGCATTTAGTAGTTCTTTTCAAATGAGGTAAGTGCATTGTTTTTTGGCTGCATGTTTAATCATTTTAGTTTATTGATTTTTTCGTGTAAATGAAAATTCTAATGTTATGCCCTGGTTGTTCCCTATTTAGTTTATATTAAGCTGTGATTTCTTTTTATACCTTGCTATGTGTAATATGCATGAGAAACCTATTTCAGTGAAGCTTTGGCAGTCTTTGTATTCTGTGCAAGTGTATTAGATATACAGCATTACTTACTTTGTTTCAATTCTTTTAGAAGCAGGATAGGAGGATCTATTTGTATTAATTTGGTCTGAGAGTTAAGGGGGCATGAGTAACTGTACGTACACTCAAACAAACAGAAGCATATCTACTTTCATTAAGGATTGATATCTATGTTGATGCACATCATCGGCATAAAGATGGAGGCATTTCTAATTATTAAAGTTATTGTTTCTCTTCTACTTTTGTAGGATTGTTATCGCTATCTCCATGCCTAATTAAATTGATTGGTGTCCCATTGTTGTAGGGCATTGCTTTGTACAGCAGATGATTATTTTTTTACAATATAATGACAGAGTTCTTGTGTGCAAGATGGCTGAGCTAGAAGCTAATGCTTTTGGGAGGGGGTTTTATGTATAAGAGAGGGCGGAGCGTAGTGGCCTTAAACAGAAATCTCCTGGAGGAGAAAATGACATTTTCTGTTTCCAATTACTTGGGCTTAGTTTTATGGTTTGATTTTGTTGTCATCTAGATATTTGTGTTAAGTTTAGACTTAATCAGACAAATCTAAAACATACAACTTTTAGCAATAAATAAGGTTAATTATTTTGGATAATTTTTGGAAAGTAAATATAAATAGTCAGTGTGATGGAAAACCATCTTGATTTAGTATGTTTGTGTAATTTTGGAACAATCTAAGCTTGAAACTTTTACCAGTAAAAACTTGTTATTTCATCCCTTTTAAATAACGCTTGCCTCAGTATCAAACAAAAAATCTCGTTTGAGAATGCATGATTATTGTATCGATGGCCATACTGAGCAGAATTTATACTGTCAAACATACACTAGGTCCTTTGGCTTTCTTTTTAGTTTTATTTTTAGTTTTTATTTGTTAGTTTTTGCTCATGTATAGTTAACATTCAAATATTTGATTATTGTTTGTTTTTTTCTTGGTTGAAGATTATTGTTTGTAAATGTAAAGAAAGCCAACAAGGTACTGTTGGACAGTAGAAAATTTGTTAGTTTCAGATCAGAATATATATCTAATACTTATACTTTTTTGGGGTGCCACTTCAGACCAGGAAACTCTTCAGTTTATGTACACTGAAAATTGTTTTGTGTATCTCTATTGGCGTCTTTATCATGAATAGTTCTGTCTTTCTTGCGGCAAGTAAAATGATTCAGATCATGTCTGGTCTAAGGTTTCATTTACCATTTCATAAGAATGCAAGAACAGTGGGTGAAGGTTTTTTCAGTCACTCTTTTAGAAATATTCTTCCCAAGTGAGATTAGATATATATTCTGTATGCTACTGTGGAAAGAAAAATTTACCATAAAATGTGAAGAAAATATCTAAACGTACAAACATTATATATATATATATATCTATAATTCAAACAGAGTTTATGATTCTTGTTTGACATCTTTTTTTCTGGATGTGCTCAGAAATAGTATTTGAGTTCACTTATATATTCCAACTGCCTTTGTTTCTAATTCAGGAAGAAGAAGTTGACAGATCACTGGAGGAACTTTATACGTCCTATAATGTGGCGCTGCAAATGGATGGAATTGAGAATTAAAGAAATTGAATCACAAGCGTTAAAATATTCCAGAGAGCTTGCAGTAGCAGATCAAAGAAAACATTCAGGATTTGACCAATTTACTTTGGAAGAATTTGGCTCAAAGTCAGTGCCATTTTCTAGTCAATGCCGCAGAAAAAAGGCTATGAAGAGGAGGAAGCGCAAGAGAGTTGAAGAGACAACTGATATAGCATCATATATGTCACATCATAATGTCTTTTCCTATCTTGGTTGGAGCTCCTTCTTTATACTAATACACCATGATTTTGCTCATTTACTTTCCTTCATTAATTAAATTCCCACTGCCACAATGATGTTTGACCTAGCATTGTTATGTATTGCAGAAAATAAGAGATCCGATCCTGATAGTACTTCTGTGGCTGATGAATTTAGTAATGCAGGTATTATTCTTACCATTTGTTGTTTCTTCCTTATTGCCTGGCTTGCATGGTATGTTTTTATTTGCATGAGTGCTTGCATATGTACAATATCTGTAGGACCCTTCATTCTTGTCAATCTAAGTCAAAACAGCTTGCAGCATTTTATTTCCTCATTATGTTGTGATACTTGCGTCTAGTTTTTTATTTTATTTATTTATAGTCCAAACATCTTTTTTTCCCTTAAGATTGACTCTGAAAAACTCATTTTATTATTGTTGTGGGGGTAGTAATAATCACGGAGCAGAGTGCTGATTACAATGATAAACTCAGCACTGGTGATGACTGGTCGTTCTTTGAGTTCCGAGATGGTGATAAGTCCTTGGAGCATGTCCTCTGGAAAATTGAGACAGTGCACTCTCGGGTTCACAAGATGAAGAATCAAATCGATGTGGTAATGTCCAAGAATGCTTGTAGGTTTTCTTCCTCTGAAAATTTAAGCCTTCTTGTACCTTGTGACGCTCCAACAAGCTCTGCCCATAGTCCAGCATTTTCTGCTGGCAATGGAGACACAATCTCTGCTGGAGCTATGTATACTTCAACTCAACATATATCAGAGTACAATCTTGGGGATATGGCAATGCCTGAAAGTGCAGTGTCAAGTTTCGGGGAGGCAGTCGTTCCTGATATAATTGAAAGCACTGTAGGACTACTGTCTGCCATTGATGTCACCTTTCATCAGCCACAGTTTGGAGACTCAAGCGAAGATGTAAGTCTTCCCTACAGAACATAACCTTTTATTCCAGAACCTAGATTTTGACCTTTACACAACTGTTCCACTGAATTTCAAATAATTACATGAAATCTGTTGGAAAAACATATTTCTAATATGCAACAAATATGGTAGGATTGACATACTAGATGTCATGTATTCCACAACTTCCACATAATCACTGTCTTAAGCTTGATTGAGATACTTTTACATTTGCATTGTTTTTTCCATATCCCCAGTGATCAGTTCCCTTGAGGCCTTTTCACAAAATTTCCTTGGGCAATACTGAAATTTGCAAATTTTTCTTTGCATATAGTTATTTTTCGAAGGCCAAATAACAAATTTTTCCCCCGTAGTTTGCTGGGGTTTCCACTATTTTCCTTGTAGTTCCAATATCCTCCACTTATCTGATATTGCAACTCAAGGATAACTTTAATTAACCGTCTCTTTTTCATTATCTTGACCAATTTTTTGTTACTCAAGAGTATTCACCTTTCATTGCTCCATTTATTTTTTGGTCATGTTCACCAATAATACCCATGTACTTACCAAAAGATAGGTGCAAAATTGGACAAGATAACCAAAAAAAGACGAAACCATAAAGCTGTCCTTGAATTGCAACATCTATTAAGTACAGGGGTATATTGCCGAGATTGGAACTAAAGGGACAAAAATGGAATACAAGGACGAAATATGTCATAACTAAAACAGCCTCTATAAGATAATAATTAATACCAGCCTTTTAGGGAAGTATCTTTAGTAAATATGGTAATACCAGCCTCTAGAAGATAATAATTAAAATGGTTAAATTAGAATATTCTACGTGCTGGCTCTTGTATTGCTAGGTTGATTTTGTAGGCAGGATTAGCACCTGGAAGGTGGTCTTTTTCCCCCTATTGGATATCAGCTCAATTTCCTTTGCTAATTTTTCGTATTCATCTTTAGTGCTGTTTACATATATGTGATGATTTGTTTATAAGTACACTTAGTAGTAATATATAGATTCCATTAATTACTTCTTGTTCTCTGCTTGACAAGAATCGAATGCAGGACTTGTGTCACGTCTTTTCCATCCTTAGCCCCTAATCTTTGGGCAAGGCTATTGATTTCCTTACTGTAGATGTAATGTTATAATTTACAGATTGTGGATAATGTCCTGATTCCTAATGAGGCAGCTGAAGGAGAAAAGCACACTTTCGAATTGATAAGTGACCAACATAAAGAGACTCATGAACAACCAGACAAAGGCATACAAGAAGAAGATCCTTTTCCAACGCCATCATCAGAACCTGATCCGTTGGTAGATGCATCCATTCAGGAGCAATCTACTCTAGAATCATGTTTAGCTTCAGATGTGAATTTTCGTAGAAACAAGAGAAAGAGAGGAGAGCGAAGAGCTGGTTCGGTTGTTTGGAGCAAGAAATGCTCGGGCGAGCCTGATAGCTTATGAGTTACATTTCCGTTGAGTTATGCTGGTTCGTGAAACTACAGAGACATTTCCTATTCTTTTCTCACATAAGTGGATACAAATGTTTGTCTACAGTCATGGTGAATCAACATTTGTTGTATATAAGGAAATGGTTCCAGTCCAAAAGTCATGTAGTCGTTTGCGGTGCTACCGCATACGCAATCCATAACACAGTCCACAATTCGTGTATTAGTTCTCTTGATTTTGTGGCGAAAAGACTAGCGTAGTCTGACAACTGATGTAGAACTGGCATTTTCAAAGTGAAGAGTTGGTCATCAATTTGCTGTTCCATTGAACAAAAATAGACCTCTGAAACCATAAAAATTTCTTTTTGTGCACTATTTTTTGTGAGAGGATATCGATATTGAGCAACATTTTTAGTTATTACAGTGCTTATAACATAAAGTCTTTCCTTTACCCAAAAAAAAGAGGGGAAAAAAAAAAACTAAAGCTTATTAGTTATGGAATCATTTTGTTGCGTTGGGATTTGATTATAGAAGGGCCCTGACCACCTCTACCACGATATTATGGTGAAGCCTCCACCACCAAATCTCAACCCCTCTCCACAATACACAAAAACTAGCTTTTCCTCATCACCAGGTCACTCTCGACCCAACCCAACCCGACCCGACCATACCTTACCGCCTTCGATCTGGGACCTGGTGTCATTTAACATAACCGAACATGGTCGGGTCCTACAAGGACTACTAGACCAAGAGACTTGGTGAAAACTGACGACTATCCCATAAAAAATAAAAAATCAAACCCCTTTGTTCTTCCCTATCCGACTAATTGAACCGAAGGCAACTGAAATTTAATAGAGGGCTCCTATGAAGTTAGCACTTCTAGCAATGCTTAGACACGGGCGGATACCTCCTCTCTGCATGATGACAACATGGACCAAGTTACTCATTAATACAAGTTACCTGTTTGGGGCTGTTGAAAATCACGGCCGGATTTGAAGCTATGCCAAGAGATTTCGGCCGGGCTGTGTGAAGAAGGTGCGGCTGGAGGTTTAAAGGTGGATGAGTTATGGAAACTTGGTGATCAATATTTAAGTTCTTTGCGGCTGGGTGAATGCGAATGGAGCTTTGGTCGGTCTCCAAAATTGGGGCTGAAGGACTTGCAAAGAAAAAAACTGATTATATATAAATAAATAAATGCAAGTGGAGCTTTGGATTGTTGCAAATGTGCAGCTGGAGGCTCCCAAGTTTAAGCCCTCCATATCATGTTTCATGATAATATAATATAATATATATATATATGAAGGCACCTTCTACAGTGCACCAGGTGCACCCATGCACCATTTGTCCTTTATGATGCTCCCAGATTTTTAAAAAAATTGGTTACCGGCTATACAAGTTATCAAGTTTCCACTTTTTGAAAATGCAATTGCATAAGGGTCATGCAATTATGCTCTTCCTGTTTGGCAATTGACATATGATTGGATAGTGATTTACAGTAGTTTGGATATGAGAATACCATAACATTGTAAGAGGATCCTAAAACTTATAAGTTATAAGATTTGGGTAGCGGTTTACAAATTTTTGAACCATGATTACAACATTAGGGTTCACCTAATCCATAATGTTGTAAATACTCATTTACAAGGATATGGATCCACATTACAAGGAATTGGTAACTCCGGACCATGAGGATGTAAATTGGGTCCTTATTCTAGTAAAATAAGGGTTTACAAGATTAAGGGCTGATTTTACAATTTTGGGATACGAGGGTACCAAAACATTGTAAAAAGAATCCCTAAACTTGTAACTTATAAGTTTTTGGTAACAATTTACAAGGTTTTGCTCATGGATTACAACGTTAGGGTTCACCAAATTCATAATGTTGTAAATCATATATTTACAAAAATATAGATCCATATTACAAATGATTGGTAATAGTGGACATTAGGGATGTAAATTGGGTCCTTATTCTAGTAAACAATGGTTAAGGATGGATTTTACAATCTTATGGAACATAAATGTCTAAAATAGAGTAATACGAGACCTTAATATTGTAAATATTTGTGTTTACAAGTATAATGACCTAATTTACTTTCCTAAGGTCCCTAGTTACCTTAATATTGTACTAGACGTCTTTATCCTTGTAAATTACGATATTACAAGATTACGGATGAGTTTTACAATCTTCAGGAACATAACTATCCATAAAAGAGTAATACAAGACCTTAGTATTGTAAACATCCGAGTTTACAAGTATAAGGACCCAATTTACCATCCGAATGTTCCCATTTACCCTAATATTGTACTACATGTCTTTATCTTTGTAAATTACGATATTACAAGATTAAGGATGAGTTTTACAATCTCATGGAACATAACTATCCAAAATAGAGTAATACGAGACCTTAATATTGTAAACATCCATGTTTACAATACTAAGGACCCAATTTACCTTCCGAATGCTCCCCTTGACCCTAATATTGTATTACATGTCTTTATCTTTGTAAATTACGATATTACAAGATTAAGGATGAGTTTTACAATCTCATGGAACATAACTATCCAAAATAGAGTAATACGAGACCTTAATATTGTAAACATCCATGTTTACAATACTAAGGACCCAATTTACCTTCCGAATGCTCCCCTTGACCCTAATATTGTATTACATGTCTTTATCTTTGTAAATTACGATATTACAAGATTAAGGATGAGTTTTACAATCTCATGGAACATAACTATCCAAAATAGAGTAATACGAGACCTTAATATTGTAAACATCCATGTTTACAATACTAAGGACCCAATTTACCTTCCGAATGCTCCCCTTGACCCTAATATTGTATTACATGTCTTTATCTTTGTAAATTACGATATTACAAGATTAAGGATGAGTTTTACAATCTCATGGAACATAACTATCCAAAATAGAGTAATACGAGACCTTAATATTGTAAACATCCATGTTTACAATACTAAGGACCCAATTTACCTTCCGAATGCTCCCCTTGACCCTAATATTGTATTACATGTCTTTATCTTTGTAAATTACGATATTACAAGATTAAGGATGCATTTTACAATCACATGGAACATAACTGTCCAAAA
>NW_018923317.1:0-15910 GCF_002207925.1 Prunus avium
GCAGACCGGTTCGCTTCACGGGGCACCCATGCCCAATTCATATTTGTGAAATAGGCTTTAAGGCCCTGTTTCTGGGCTGGACTGGACTGGTTAGGATTGGACTTGGAGTATTGGACTGATTTGGCTTGGATTGGGTTGGACTTTAATAAGTTGTTTGGTACATTAAGTTGGGCTAGACTGCACTGGACTAAAGTCCAATCCGTTGTTTGGTACAAGTATGGGCTGGACTGCATTCGACTTCAAACAAAATTTATTTTTAAAATTTATTAAAATTATTTAATATAAGAAATAATTAAATTTAATTAAAAAACAAGCACACAAAATTAAAATTAAGAAATCACATGAAGATACCATAAAAATAGTCCAAAATTTCACAAAATTAGTAATAACACGAAAATTCTTTTAAGTACATTCAAATGATCAACAAAGGTTCATGCCTAACAAAGATTCGGTTCTTAAGATAGTACTTTTCATAGTACCATGCTGTCAAAAGCATATATGACATTTAGTAACATCATGGATGCACACAAACGTTGTTTCTCTAACTCTACTGCAACTAGAGTTGTTACAATCTTCATCTTTCTCTTTCGATCCATGTCTACCTTGCCATTAACAATATTGGCAAGAACAAAATCATAATCTGTGATGTAATAATGATGTAATAATTCTTGAAACTCATAAATCCAAAGCTGAGCAGAATGCCAAAATATATGAGATAATAAACAAATATATTTATATGCGTATGTATGTCACCAGAGACCAATAATATTATTGCGGAGGATGATGAATATAGTTTTATATATTGAAGTAAAATCAAAGGAGAAATTACATGATGACATACCAATTTCAGATCCAGCTGCCAACCAAACCAATATAGAATATCAAAGAAGGAGCCAAACAAAGACCAGGGAATTAGTTGCAGCTGATGATCTCTCAACAGAACCGAAAATCAAGTTTCCTCAGCTTCAGCTTTATATTTTGTGTGCAATTTTGGCACTTCCAATAACCGCCATCTTTAATTCAGCTCTGTATCATGAAAACTGTGATGACCAGGGGAACAAAACAACCATCTAACGTCAGTTTTTGGCAACCATAGAACTCTGCCACCACAGACAGAAACTCAAACAAGTAGAAGCAGCTCAGAATTAAATTCATACATGCAAAAGATTCAAAGAACAAAAGAATGAGAGCAAAGAAAGAAGGCTTTTTTTTTCCCCACCTTAATGATCAGCCATGGAGCACACATTATTATTAAATTGTAAATATATATGTGGATACATAATTATTCGTAGGTATATTACCTACATCATAGCTCTTGGCCTGGATAAAAAGTGAGCTTATATAGGGTTCTGCAAGGCCAAATTTTAATTCTAGGTAGATTCAAAGACCACAGCTATTGGACTAGTAACATTATACTTATCAGAAAACCATCTCAAATATCCCTGAGAAATTGGTACGCCATCCTTGCCAGCGCCATCTTCTGCGCTGAACTCCACATGGAACGTAAGCTCCTGGTTTACCTCTGTGAATGTGAGCACCTGAGGGTTCACACTCATCCCCATTTTATGTGGTACAAGAAGATCCAAGTTGTAAGTTGAACTAGCCGGTCCAACGTTCCTCACTGTCCTTGTATAATACTGAGACTGAGTCTCATTGGACCTTATTTTAATGGAAAATGAAGGGTAGTTTAGCTGTGCTTCTGGTATGGCTTCTACTTGAGAGCAGATCACTGCTTGTTTGGTGATGAGCTGTATCTGTTGGTCTGTGTAATTCAAACCACACAAGTAGGGAATGTAATCCTTTGGTTGTGTGTCATAGACGAGCCCCGGGTCATTAGCTTTTGAAGGGTTAACATGGCCTGCACCAGTTGCAAAGATGTCCGCGGGCTCAAGCCTTTGATCAACAATGGGCTTGCCCGCAAGGTTTAGGACGTTGGCGGTTGTCATGATGGCAGACTTAATAGCAGCTGGAGACCAGTCGGGGTGTGAGCTCTTGAGCAAGGCTGCAATGCCACTCAGGTGAGGAGTTGACATTGAGGTACCTGAAATTATGTTAAACGTTGCCTTAGATTGTGTCTGGTCCACGGCAACAGGCCAGGCTGCTAGGATGCTAACGCCGGGTCCAATGATGTCAGGTTTCAGAATTCCAGGGCTTGCAGAGCTTGGTCCTCTAGACGAAAAGGAAGCGACTTTGGGAGCAAGTGCATCTCCGATGACAGTGCCGTTGAACAAGATTTTGGCTGTAGGACTTGAGGTTGACCTTATATATGACTTAATTTGCAACCCTGCAGCATAACTCACATGCGTCGAGGGGAGTACATGAGATTCAGCTAAGGTGCTAAAGCCATCAGTCTCTTGGTTCATGAGAATCATGGCAGCACCACCAGCTCTTTTCACTTCTTCCCCTTTGGCAATATTTGTTACTCCTCCACCTGTCTCACACAACACTACTTTCCCTTCAACGTTTTCAAGAGACCCTGCCTTGCAGGAAGCTGATGGCTGTTTGCCAACTGAGCCTGCATAAGCAAGAGGTAGCGAAACTGTTGAATCGAAATCTTCAGGCTGGGACAAAGATTTTCCATCAAAATGGTTGTTTTTATCATCTCCAATCTGCGCTTCTGATTTTAATATTCTGTCAGTGGTGCTTGCTCCAACCGTCAGAATCCATGGGGCCTCATTTGATAGAGAGTTATAGGAAGGACCAGAATTTCCAGCTGCACAGCTGAAAAATATTCCCTTTTGAATTGCTGCAAATGCACCAATTGCAATAACATCATCATAGAAAGGAAGTGATTCGCCACCAAGGGAGAGGGAGAGCACGTCCACGCCATCTTCAACAGCGGCATCAAGAGCAGCTAAAATATCACCGTCAGCACAACCAGCCCCAGCACAAACTTTGTACATTGCCAAGTGAGCATAAGGTGCCATGCCAACTGCTGTGCCATTGGCCTCTCCAAAAACGCTGGCACCTGCCACAAAATTTCCTGCAGCGGTACTAGACGTGTGTGTGCCATGGCCATGGTTATCAACTGGAGGGCTGTCTGTGGTATTACCTTTGCCTGAGCCTACAAAATTTTTTGCACCAATAAGCTTGTTATTGCACAATGTAGCATTGAACTCGCATTTTCCTTTCCATCTAGCCGGAGGAGGTGGTACTCCTTCATCACTAAAGGAAGGATGTCCCGCTGCAATCCCGGTATCCAAAACTCCAATGATCACACCTTCACCATAGTTTGTTTGTTTCCAAAGTCCGTATCCTTGATGCAACCCCAAGAAGTCAGGAGTGTGAGTAGTTTGCAGAGGCAGAATTCTCTCTGGACGAGCTGAGACAAACCCTTGTTTCTTTTCCATTGCTTTTACTTCCTCAGGTGTCAGTTTCGCTGCAAAACCGGTGCCCACATTGCGGTATGCATGAACAATTCGTGAACTCTTCAGCTCATTTGAGTTTACAGTCGTTTCAGGCAAAAATGACTGATACCAGCTCTCTAAATCTTCTTGAGATTGTGAAAAGATATTCCGAGAGACTGGCTTTTCAACCCAAACAATATATGTTTGCAGGCTATTCTGCTCCTCTTGTGCAACTGCTAGTGAAAAATAAAACATGAAAGTTAAACCAAGAAGACATAATGCTACACCCTTCTTGTTCTCCATCTTTAATTTGATTAAAAGGAGAACTTGAAAGTCCAAGTGTTTTGTGTTAGTCTACCATTTCATGCAGCTATATATAGTAGACAGAAAACCATCGAGATCGATCAACATGCGTTTCGGAGGAAAATTGGCCGGCATTTCTTTGTACCGATCATTATGAATATGAGAGGTAATTGCAAAGGTTGACTAGTTGTGTGACTTGGTTTACAGGCTGCCAAAATGCAGGACTTGGTAATGCTCGCTGAGTTATATTACAAAGCTGGCGATGCAGCTTATGTAAAAGCAAAACTATATTTTAATTTGGAGGTTGGTTGCTCTTGTATAGGCTATAGGGTGGCTCCAACTGGTTCATCATTCATTCTTGTCAAAACCCGAACCTGAACCTTAATTCGTTCTCTTGAGTATATTCTTTTGCTGGTATAAATTGATAATGACAAAATGATTATTGAAGCTGGCCCTGTCCCACATGAAGACAAAGCTTGCTTTATTGCCAATGGATCAGTTAGAATTTTGTATCTCAGGCAAAATGAGAGTATTGCTCAAGATTGGATGATCCAATATTGTGCATGCATTCTCTAGTTAACTCAAAAGTATTCTACGCGGTACCATCTTGAACTCAAAATGGAGATGAAGTAGGTCTTGATACAAATTTGACCTAACTAGAGCTTGATATAGTGTCTTCTATCCATATTTCAAACCTTCTTGAGTTTGCTTAAAATGTAAAACTTTTGGGTGTGACAGTCACACCGCAACATGGTATTTGCTAATCCACATGTTATAGTATTAATAAATAAATACACGTGTTATAACATTACTAAATTAATAACACAACGTAACGACGGGACCGTGATATTGAAATGGTATCAAGTAGGTACTTGGGTCATATTTACAACGGATGCTCGATCTAGTGTCATGGACCAAAATGGGTGGGTGGTCGCTTGTCATGGATACGAATTTCCTCATCTTGTTAATTTGAATCAAAATACCATCAAGTATTGTGTATCGAATTGCTTAGCCAAAACCATGCATTTTAATTTGGATCCGAGGATGGAACCACCGTTGGGCTACATTAGGCTATAGCCCAGGGCAGCCTTGAACGTAACCAGCAATTTTGACAGGTACAATTTTAGGGGGTGTATCCAATTCTAACTTTTAAAGACTTTTTTAAGTGAATGACTTTTCTAGAGTTGACAGATTCTTAATGACTTTTACATACTTTATAAAGTAAAGTGAAAAACTTTCATATACTTTTGTCATAGAGTTTTATAGACTTTTAAATACTTATTTTTATATTTATTTTACGAATAGTATTTATCTATGTTGAATTAACTAGTCGGCATACAATTACGTTGGGGTGTAAATTAGTCGAGCCTAGCTTGAGCACCATAATATATATTATTCAACTTCAAGATTGAACAAAGCTCAAGTTCGGCTCAAATGATTTTTTCACGCTCAAACTCGGCTTGGCTCATTTTTGTATTGAGCTTGAGCTAATATTGGCTCGGGTCAACTTATTTTTCGAACGCGCTTAACCTTAAATTTGGCTCACGCCAATGAGAATGAAAAATAACAAGTAGTCCTTTTTCCACTGAGCTAGGCTACAAGTATATTATTACACACATATTATTACCAATGTGTCATGGGGTTTCGAACCTGAGACTACTAGTCTACAAGTAGTCCTTTTTCCACTGAGCTAGGCTCGTTGGCAATATATATATATATATACCCATTAATATTTCTTTATTTCCTTTTGTTCATTATTTGTAATGGACCATTCTTGGTTAAATACTTGTAACAATAAGGGCAAACCAGTTGGACTTGGCACCATGATTTGCTACCACAGCAGCCTTCCATAAATGAAACAAATAAAATAACTCAAGGTTTCCCGCCGCATTGTTCTAACTTCTAACTGTATAGAATGCCAAGCATACCAAGTCGTCCACATTCCAAAACTCTCGCAATTTATGTATATCTCATGCCACATGCCTAGAGCCTCATTTGGCAGTTTGTTAAGAAACCAAGTTCCCAACTTAAGCCAGAGACCTTCACAACCTTGAATTTGCATCATCAACTGTACAAGAATTGTTGCAGGCCAATGTTCATACCCAATATCAATCTCTTGATATCTTTTGTTACAAGTTCATTTGAAATTGAATCAGATTAAAGATGGAGAGCAAAAAGTGTGTGGTGTTGCAAATGCAAATTGTATATCTTCTTAGCTTGCTTTTCATGTTTTCTTTATCACTGGCAGTTACAGATGAGGAGCAAAATGACATGCAAACTTATATAGTTTGGGTAGAAAAGCCGGTGGCTCAGGGATCTTCTGCACAATCTCATGAAGATTTGGAGAGTTGGTACCATACATTTTTGCCAGAAAGTACTATTGCAACCTCAAACCAGCTGTCGAAGCCCCGAATCGTTCATGCATACCACAATGTGGCGACCGGGTTTGCAGCAAAACTGACACCGGAGGATGTGAAAGCAATGGAAAAGAAACCAGGGTTTGTGTCAGCTCATCCAGAGGCAATCCTGCCTTTGCACACAACTCACAGCCCCAACTTCTTGGGTTTGAACCAAGGGATGGGATTTTGGAAAGGATCAAACTATGGTAAAGGTGTGATCATTGGAGTTTTGGATACTGGGGTTTCACCAGATCATCCCTCATTTAGTGACGCAGGAGTGCCTCCTCCACCAGCTAAATGGAAAGGCAAATGTGAGTTCAATGGCAGAGTGTGCAACAACAAGCTTATTGGTGCAAGAAACTTCAATGGCATAAGCACAGGGCAACCTGCAGGAGACCCTCCACTTGACCAAGAAGGCCACGGGACCCACACGTCCAGCACAGCTGCCGGGAACTTTGTCAAAGGAGCTGCGCTGTTTGGAATGGCCAAGGGCACAGCGGTTGGCATGGCGCCTCATGCTCACTTGGCAATCTACAGAGTGTGCTCTGCAGTGGGTTGTGCCGAAGGTGACATTTTGGCTGCAATGGATGCTGCGGTTGATGATGGGGTGGACGTGCTTTCGCTCTCCCTTGGCGGGTTCTCGCGTCCTTTCTATTCAGATGGCAGCTTTTTGCGACGCAGGAACTCTTAAAAATGTTAAAGGGAAAATAGTTTTATGTGAGAGAGGTGGAGCAGGTGGAAGAATTGACAAAGGAGCAGAAGTAAAAAGAGCTGGTGGAGCTGCCATGATTCTCATGAACCAAAGGATTGATGGCTTTAGCACATTAGCTGACCCTCATCTGCTACCCACAGCACATGTGAGTTATGATGCAGGGTTGAAAATCAAGTTCTATATAAAGTCAACCACAAAGCCTACAGCCACAATTTTGTTCAAAGGCACTGTTATTGGAGATAAACATGCTCCGAGTGTTGCTTCCTTTTCGTCAAGAGGACCGAGCACTGCAAGCCCCGGGATTTTGAAACCGGACATCACTGGTCCCGGTGTTAGCATCCTGGCAACATGGCCTGTTTCAGTGGACAATGCCACAAAATCTAAGGCAACATTTAACATAATTTCAGGTACCTCAATGTCATGCCCTCACCTAAGTGGCATTGCAGCCTTGCTCAAGGGCTCACACCCTGACTGGTCACCCGCTGCTATCAAATCAGCAATCATGACAACCGCTGATGTACATAACCTCGGAGGTAAGTCCATTGTTGATCAAACACTCAAGGCAGCAGACCTTTTTGCAATAGGTGCAGGTCATGTTAACCCTTCAAAAGCAAATGACCCAGGGCTAGTCTACGACACGCAACCGAAGAATTACATCCAATATCTGTGTGGTTTGAATTACACAGACAAACAGATACAGATCATAACCCAACAAACAGTGGATTGCTCCAAAATTGGAGCCATACCAGAAGCACAGCTAAACTACCCTTCATTTTCTATTATAGTTGGCTCCAATAAAAAGACTAAGTCTCAGCTTTATACAAGGACAGTGAAGAATGTTGGGCAGGCAAATTCAACTTACAAGTTGGATATTTTAGCACCAAATAAAGTGGATGTGAATGTGAGCCCTGAGGTGCTTAAATTCACAAAGGTTAAGCAGACTATTACATATCGGGTGAAGTTTGTTGCACAAGAGGGTGCTGGGAAGGATGGTGTTTTGTTTGGCCAGGGATATTTGAGATGGGTTTCTGATAAGCATAATGTTACTAGCCCAATGGTTGTGATCTTTGGGTCTTAGGGAAGCCAAAATTTGGAAGCTCATTGAAGCTCACTTTGTATGAGTCGTTTCATGAAGGGTCCATGTATGACACTCTCACTATAGAATTTCGTCACTTTGTATACAGCCCAAGCTTTTGTTCACTGCATACTTTGCCATGTATGGCACTCTCACTATAGAATTTCGTCACTTTGTATACAGCCCAAGCTTTTGTTCACTGCATACTTTGTGTCTTTATTCTCTATGAACTTTCTTGAAAATTACATATTCATTTGGGTCCATTCTAATAAGATATAGGAACTTTCGAGATTTCTTGTGAAAGAACTACTATCGCTTTCATTTTACCACATGGAATTGTGTCTAGAATTAACTTCCTTTTCTGCCATCATTAATCAAAATCGTTGAGTGAGTCAGTTTCCTAAAATCAGATTAGCAAATAAAGAAATTAGATACCAAGAAAGGAAACAAAAGAACTTTTCTAGTTTCAACACTAACAGATACATTTTAGAGTCCTACTAGATATGTCTCGAGTTTTCGAAACAATTTCACATTGTTTCTAGACTACTTCGAACACTCAAGTATTTTCCACCCAACCACTCATAATTAGGTTTAACTGGCAGTCTAATAAGATAGTATGTTAAATTGCTCACATCTCAATATAATCAAGTTAAATCTTAAGAAAAATTAACTTTGAAAACGCTTTGGTTAATGTTGTTCTAGATTTTTATAGAAACTAAAGTAAAAAAGTAAAAAATAAGTAAATACTTCTTTTCTTTTTCTTTGAATTGGTTGTCCTCCTTTCCAATATTTCAAGCCTTTTTTTAATAATATGTCAAGAGAGAAACACTTGTGTGCAACGAGAATAGAACTGTTTTGCTATTCTCAGCCAATTATGTTATACCACGTGTGATAGCTTTTCCATTTGGCATAGCGTGCTATTTCCATTGCATATAATTTTTTTATTTATTTCAAGGGTATCTTCCATATAATTTATTTATTTATTTCAAGGGTATCTTCTATAAACCAATTGGATTATAAAAAAAAACATTACAATTGAAGAATTACAATTACCCCTAAATTGTAATGATGGATTAAATGAAACAATAAACAAGCAGGTGGAGGAAGGAGATGAGCCGGTAATTAAAAAAAAACAATCTAGAATCTACCATTACCAAGAATTTCCATCTCTTTCTTCTTTTTTGACCAGAAAAAAAATGAATTTGATGATGTAAAGAAAAGAAATATACCCAAAAACGCAAATGCAAAACTAGAATAAAAATTAAAATGGCTTTTCTGAGGTCAGTGGCTACGACAACTGCCATAGCTGCCTCTGCATTACCTGCGGCTTTTGCCCTTTCTTCACTCTCTTCGTCTTCGTCGTCCTCCCCATCTCAATCTTTTCGGTTCCCAAAACCCCAAAACCTCTCCTTTCTCTCCTCCACACCATCTCTGAACCCGAATCGTTCCTGCCTCGCTACAAGCTTCACCAACTCGCCGTCAGCTATCCACATGGACGCACCCACATCAGAACAAAAGCCATCCCATCAGGTTCGCTGAAATTCTTCAACTTTCTTTTTTCCTTTTTTAACATTTAATTAATTCTCTAAGTTTTCATTAATGGGTTGTAATCTGATTCTTCAATTGACTTCAATTTCGTTGATGGGTTCTATTATAGCTCTTGAATTTATTTAAACTTTCTGTGATCGTTCACAGCTGAATCTTTAAAGTTCTTTGTTTTTGAACCGCAGAGCGATGCTGCCTTGCCAGAGCTGTTGGTAAGTTTCACCCTTCAAAATTTAGTGTTTTTATATTTAGTTCTATTTATATTTAGTTCTATTTATTTATTTATTTCATAGATGATGTTTCAGTTACTTTGTTTCTCCTTGTATGATATGATTAAGCTATGAGTTTTCTCAAATGGAGTATGTTTCAGTTACTTTGTTTCTCCTTGTATGATATGATTAAGCTTTGAGTTTTCTCAAATGGAGTAAATTTGAAGTATTTACTAGGAAAAAGTTACAAATGTAAATAATTATTAGTGATGAAAATTAAAGGATTATGCTAATTTGGCTGAGAAATTAAAAGTTTTTGTTTTGATTCCGTATTCAGACGGAGTACATGGTGGACATGAAATGCGAGGGTTGTGTTAACTCTGTCAAGAATAAGCTACAAACTGTTGATGGTAAGCTTTTCTGAGCTAGTGCATTACAAACAGAAACATTTTCTTCTTTTATGCCCCCTTCTTTTTGGCAATTTATCTTATGCTGTTCTTGTTCAATTGGTTTTCTTCTAGGGGTCAAAAGTGTAGAGGTGGACCTTAACAGCCAAGTTGTTAGGATTCTAGGTTCAACGCCTGTGAAAACCATGACTGAAGCTTTGGAGCAGACGGGTCGAAAAGCAAGATTAATTGGGCAAGGGATCCCAGAAGGTTACACCTTTTTTTACTTTATTTTTCATAGACGCAATGCTGGTTTTACATTTTTGTTTTCTCAATTTGTTACTGATTTGTAATCCATTTAGGGTACTCATTCTTTCTCATTAATTTCTTGTTGCATGACGCTATGATGCAGATTGAATAAGGATTCTTATTCAATGAAGTATTCTGTTTTCAGCCAATTAAGCGACCAAGTATAGTAGAATCTGAAATGTGAACTAACAGGACTGTGATTCGAGTATGATTGGTGGATAATATACTAGATGATACCGTCTGTAAAAAATTTGTGTTGAAAAATATAAATGACCTCATCTAACAGTTAGCATATACCTATGTTTTGAAAAAACCTTCTTTCTTGTTGCATGTCGAAGATCTTGTAATTTACATGAGGTTTATTGCAGTCCTGTTTCCATTAAGAAAAATCTAAACATCCTGTTTTTACTGCAGCAGAATTCCTTACTTGTTGAAGTCATAATTTGGTTAGTTGCTGAATATTATTTAGTAATCATGGAATTTTATGTTGATGGCATATTTCTTATTTTTTTCTTGGTTTACAGATTTCTTGGTTTCTGCGGCTGTTGCTGAATTTAAAGGTCCAGATATTTTTGGTGTGGTTCGTTTGGCTCAGGTGAATATGGAATTGGCTAGGATTGAGGCCAACTTTAGTGGGTTGCCACCTGGAAAACACGGTTGGTCTATCAACGAGTTTGGTGATGTAACAGAAGGTGCTGCAAGCACTGGAAAAGTGTTTAATCCATCAAAGGAAGAAGCAAATGAGGTTTGCTTTGATATAAACCTTCTCTCTGATATTTATGTTTGTTTTGATTTTCCATGTCCTAGTAACTAATTATCTGACTCCTCCAAGTCTCGTAGAATGAGGTAAAATAAATCTTGCCAGTAAACATTCAGATCAGTGTTGTAGGGTTCTTGCTATTGTATTTGAGGCACAAGCAAGAAAACTACAATATGTTTAGAAATTATGACTATAATTTGTTTGTTGTATTGATTAAGAACTGTATATCTTTGCTGTATTGCTTGTGCAACAATTGATTGCTCTTGAAGAAATTTGCATGCCTGTATATTTCCCAAGACATGTTTTAAGATTTATTGAGTGGTATAATTTCACTATTTTATATTCATGGTTTATATTTCCCAAGACATGTAATTTCTAGTTCTAGTGCTCGCTTGTCTTCACAATGACATTCAAATTTTATGGCAATCTCTAAGTGTTATGCTGAATTCTTTTCAGCCGCTTGGCGACCTGGGAACATTGGATGCTGATGAGAATGGTAATGCCTTCTTCTCCGGCGTCAAAGAGAAGTTGAGAGTTGCTGATCTCATCGGGCGGTCATTAGTGGTATACGGTACTGCTGATAAGTCGGACTCTGGTATCAAAGCCGCTGTAATTGCTAGAAGTGCTGGAGTTGGTGAGAACTACAAAAAGCTTTGCACTTGTGACGGAACCACCATATGGGAAGCAACTGGCAACGACTTTGTCACCAGCAAGGTCTGATATCCGAAGCAAGCCCTATCTGGGGTCATAGTCGAGTTGAATTTCTTAGGCACCTTATACAAGCATGAGAGTGATTGTATTTTTCTCTCTTTGTACTTCATAAAAACTTTGCCCAGTGTAGAAAAAGAAACATTTGTTTTATCGAATAAAGGAAATGATTTTGACCAACTTGCATCATCTTGTCAAATATACCGAAATTTGAAAGATCGGATGCTCACCCTAGCCCTACAGATCAGAGTTTTAACATTTCTCAACGCCCCATTCACTTTGTTGAGAGGGCAACACAGACAAGAAGAAGAATAGGAGAAGCTAGAGAAACGAACAGAGTGAACATTCTTTAACTGTTGCTACCAGGGCTGAATGATACAGAAACCATGCTATATGCAAATAATTGTTGCACCATCAACAATCACAGCTTGTAAACACGGCAAGAAGAACTCTACAGCTCAATAATAAACTGAACATAACAGAACTAAAAGAAACTTTACACAGCAGAGAAGAAAATCCAGTCAGGATCTAGCACCAACTGTGCTGGCAAACATCAAAACCCACCAAACCAAAAATAGGGTACAGTTGCTACAATAATTAGCAGCTCATGCTTTCAGGTGAGGCAAGAGCCCTTCTTTTTTGGCCATTTCATAGAGCGCAATGGCTGCTAAAACCTTTGCATCGGCTGTCATGCACCAGAGCTTTTCATAGGGAACCGCACAAACCTTAATCAGCTCCCCATGCTCTCGAAGACCTGTCTCTTTTCCTTGCAGCTGCTCAATAATCTCTTTATTCACCTGCCCTCTGTACAAAAAGAGACTGATTTCTTCATCGCACCCTCCCTAACCATGAAAAAACAAAAAAGAGTGACCCTTTACAGACAGGTGGAACAAAAGAGAAAACACAACTATTATTTGTATAATACCTGAGTTTATTCAATCTTAAATTACAAACCCATGGTTACTTTTAAAATGCAATGTTTTCTGCATCCAAATTAGTTTCATGTTTTTTCTTTTATTGGGCCAATAGAGAGCATATACTTAATGCAAAATGACTATTGGAGTTAATTTTTGTGAGTTTTATAATGGTTAAATATATGGGATCTTTCTTTCCTTCAACCAATTCTCACCTGCCCATTTTTAACAATGGGAAGATTTCCTACATTTTTAGTTTCAATTTGGCATTTTGGCTATCCAGAAAAGAATTAACACCAACTTACTGGAGAAGGAAAAATTTTGCCTCCAGTAGATTGGTCGAGGAATGCTGTGAGGTCCACCATGTCTTCTTGTTTTAGGCATATGCCAGTCTCCTCTTCAACCTGCCAAAGTGTTAGATAAGAATCACGCATCTTAAGTTTGGGTAAAATTTCAAACCTTGCAATATGTCACAGTTAGTACATTATAGTTGAATATCACAGAAGCTGAAACATGACCAAAGAAAATTTTACAAGAAACATTTTTAGGCCTGACAAAAATTCCAAGATAAATTAGCAACAAGAACATATTGGACAATGTTCATTTGCATCAGCTTACAAAACATAAACAACTAGATTTACCCATGACTAACGGAAGACAAAGTCCAACCAAGAGTAAGATGAGAAAGAAGCAAAACACAATAAATAAAAAATCAGATTTAACAGAAGACATTGTATATAGTAAAAATAATGGAGGACCAGAGTTCATGAGAAGACTCATGAAAGATATGGCTACCAACTGAAGTACAACCAACCATGAAATTATGGAACAATAAACTTCTCGATAAACCAAACCATAGCTTGATTTATGAGTAAACTAGTTCAATTTTCAGGCATGCCCTTAAAAAAATTTGACTCAAGTTGATATACAGACACATACATGTACATCATATTGTATTTGTGCAAACATAGAGAGACCTCACGAATTGCAGTGCTAAGAAAATCGCCCTTGTCGTCGTCCAACATTTCAGCGGGCAACTCCAGTATGACCCTTCCGACAGGGATTCTAACCTTGGACATGCATGGAATTTCAACACAGTTTGAATACATGGGAAGTACAATGCCACCGTTTATTTACGTAATAACTTATTGGGCATATATAATACAATGAATGGATTTTCACATAAAGTAAAACCTTCAAAACAGATACTCTAAATACCAAAGTAAAGACCTACCTGTTCAGTAAGAACAGCATAGGTCTTGTCCTCTGATTCCAAAAGAATAAGCACAGCTACAGCTGGTCCTCGTGCAAACACAATACCTGGAACCTAAGTAAGTTTTACTTCATAATGAAGCAAGAGAAAGAAATCAAGAATTATGGGCACCAATGAAGCCCAAAACAAGAGAAAGCACATCACATGGGCATTATCATCAGATACCTTTTTCCCAGTCCCTTAAAAAAATTTGACTCAAGTTGACATACAGACACATACATGTACATCATATTGTATTTGTGCAAACATAGAGAGACCTCACGAATTGCAGTGCCAAGAAAATCGCCCTTGTCGTCGTCCAACATTCCAGCGGGCAACTCCAGTATGACCCTTCCGACAGGGATTCTAACCTTCGACATGCATGGAATTTCAACACAGTTTGAATACATGGGAAGTACAATGCCACCGTTTATTTACGTAATAACTTATTGGGCATATATAATACAATGAATGGATTTTCACATAAAGTAAAACCTTCAAAACAGATACTCTAAATACCAAAGTAAAGACCTACCTGTTCAGTAAGAACAGCATAGGTCTTGTCCTCTGATTCCAAAAGAATAAGCACAGCTACAGCTGGTCCTCGTGCAAACACAATACCTGGAACCTAAGTAAGTTTTACTTCATAATGAAGCAAGAGAAAGAAATCAAGAATTATGGGCACCAATGAAGCCCAAAACAAGAGAAAGCACATCACATGGGCATTATCATCAGATACCTTTTTCCCAGTTTCTTTATCAAACACATCTGCAACAAATTTCAAAAACCCAATGCGCTTTCCAAACATATCCACACCCTGTTACCCACAAAAATTAACCAACTAACTATTAGCAGCGGCTAAAGGATCGTTGCTACAACAATGTTTATATACCAATTCTTCAAAATTCAATCAAAAAAACGTCAACAAAGCATTGAATTACCTGAATTAGAACTCGTCTAAGAGACAATGCACCGCCGTACAAAACCCCATTTTCACTTTCCATGTTCTTCAGCCACTGCCTGAACAAAGACGAATCGATAGCACTCCTGCAACATTAATTTTAACATTTCCATTACTGCATAATTAGCATCGTAATTACATATTGTTTCAAAAAGAAGAAAAAAGGTAAAAGAAAAGCGTGACTCACCTGAACTCGGAACGGGAGATATTGGGGGCAGCGACGATCTCGACGGGTTCGGTGAGTTGACTCGGGAGAGTGATGGAGTGAGTTAAGGGTGGCGAGTCAGACGACATTTTGCAGCAGAAGGATCGAAGTTGAAGGCGAGTGGAAGAAGAGGAAAGGCTGAGTCTTTTGGACAGTGAGCTCAGACTCAGAGGCACTGAAGCTTGAAGAAGGCGTGTCATCTTCCACAAACCGCGAGCTCTCTGTGTGCACGTGTACATGCGGTGTTGTTTAATTCGGCAAGTCCCTGTTGCATAAACGGCACGTCGTTTCCTTCTTTTCTTTTTTCTTTTTTCTTAAAATTGTTTAGCTCTTTGTAAAGAGTATTTACTATGCACCTAAGATCCTAAGTTCAAGCTCCTATAAGATCTTACAGCGGTTCCAGCATTGAGCCCTTGCCAGGGAAGGAGGGGGCCCAAGCCCCAAATTCGTCTTCCAACGGGCTGAAGATGCTGGGGGCCATGAAACCAGGGCAACCCTTAGGCAAAATGAGCCTGTGCTCTAGCCTGGGTTTGCTAACGTCAACGATGACGTCAGCAACTAAAAAATTTAAAAAAAATCTACAAAAAAAATACAAAGAATTTCAGAATTTTTTTTTAAACAAATACTTAGCCATATTCTTCACTTCCCACACCAAAACTTTATACAAATTCCTCTCCTCATATCTCATGTGAATAATTGTTGCCATGGCAATGGGTGGAAACACCACAAGCCTTTTGTAAGGGCTGCCACTATTCACGTGAATAGTAACAGCCCTTGCCTTGCCCTTGCCCTTTGCCATGGCAAATGGGTGGAAGTGCTCTTAGT